>RJWH01006857.1:17180-48235 GCA_004363575.1 Solenodon paradoxus
TCTCTCTCTCTCTCTCTCTCTCTCTCTCTCTCTCTCTCTCTCTCTCTCTCTCTCTCTCTCACTTTTTGTTCCAGTTTCTTAGAGTTGTGCTCAGAAGAAAGTCTGATTTACCCAATCTGCCTTAATCAGAAGAGCTCTAAGGTACAAATGAGCACAACGCACAAACTGCAGATCTTTGCATGCCACTGACAGTAGATCAGAGGCATGTGATTTGTTTGATACAATTTCCTTAGAGGTCTTGATATTCCTGCTAATGCAACACATATGATATTTTTCATGAAGGTGTGCTAATATAGTAACACGTACATACCTGCATCTATAATGCATAGCTTATTTACCTGATTCTTTTTCTACTAGGAAGTACATCTGCCACGTACCTCCAGGAGATGAACTATACTTGGCACATAAATACTGAAGAAACAGTTAGTGACTGATTAAATAAAAATAACTGAAGGAATCAAAGAAAATTATGATAAAAACAAGATCCCCTGCTAATGAGGATCATGTGAATTAAATGGTTTTATCTTAATAGTATATTAATTGACTTAATGGATAAAAAGGTACAAACTAAAGCACACCACCAAAAAAACAAGAGTGTTTTTTAAGATGTCTACTTCCAGTAATGTCAGAAAAGCCTGTTTCAGCACAATCTTATTGATGAAATCTAGAAAAACTGACTGAAGACATCTGTTTGAAGGTAGAAATTAAAAAATGTAAGGATTTGAAGGGATAAGATCTCAGGAAGCATCATGCAGATGGTAAGAATGGACTTTGTTACTGCTTTTTCTGTAAAGATTTTTGCTAACTAGAAGTTGGTGATTGAAAATACAAGACATTAAATATGAAGAAAGTTGTATCTGAGAAGCTAAGCAGTTAGGCAGGTCTTCAGTGGTTACACCATCTCAGGGACAGGATAGGATTCAGGACTCGCTGAAGACAACGGGGTCTGGAACATACTCCACTGGTTCATTATACTCAAGGGGTTATGCACTACATGTTTATTTGACTCTGAAATATAAAACAGTTCACAAAATTAAGATCCAGCTTCAAAATTTTTCATTCCCTGATTACATTGAGAAGAAAGGCCCTCACCTCTTAAGCAAAAGCAAATTTTCTCGGGAGGAAGACAAAATCACCCAGACTCTCCAATTGTTGTACGCTATTTTGTATGTAAAACCCAGCATACAATCAAAATGAGCCATCCATGCAAAATATGAAGAACAATTAATATGAAAACGTTTTGAGGGTAACTAGATTTCTAGCCAATTTATAGTTTAATTTTACTCCGATGAGAACATATTGTGTGTTAGCTATTTGAATTTTGGCAAATCTTGCCCAATGGTTCAGTACATGATCAAATTTTGCAGATGCTGTCCTGAAGATAATATATATTCTTAAGTTGTGTAATCTTTTCTCTGTTATCTCAATTAGGACAAGATTGTTTAAATATTCTTGCTATTTTTGTTTTTCCCCTAGTTTTTCTATTTGCTTCAGAGATAGGTGTATTAAGTTCTCCGACTGTGACTATTTGTCTATATCTCCTTTGAGTTTTGTCACTTATTGCTTTGTAAGTTCAGGTTACATTGTTATCTAAATATAAGATTAGGATGATTATATCTTTGTCTCGGCTACAGCCTCTTACTATATTGAAATAACCTATTTTTCCCAGTAATAATTTCTTCTGTTAAATCTACCTTCCTTGCCTGTAGAAGAATAATACCAACTTTCTTCATCTGTTGCATGTACATTTCTCCCTATTCCTTCTTTAGACCCTGTAGTTCAGTTTTAAGGTTACATATATTTTCTGACAACCTTTCATTTTTTTAAATGGAGTACTGTTTTCTGCTTAGATGTAATTTAATATCTGATATATGTGGACTTGAATCTTCTATATTATCGTTTTTCTGTGTTCTTGAGAATAACAAGGCATTCATAGCTGAAAAGAACCTAAAGAAAAACAACAAAAAAAACAATAGCAAGGATGATAATACCCCAAATTTGTGTACTACAGTAGTCTAGGGAGAAAAAAAATGTATAGAACAATACCATTCAACTTGAAAATCTTGGCAAACTAGCATAAAGAGTTTGAAAAAGACCTTGAATTTGGGAAATCAGTTGACGAACCATTAGACAAAGGTCTTAATCAAAAATTGTATCACATTTTAATAGCAACTGGAATTTCATATAAATCCATGTGATTATTTACAAGTTTGCTTGATTTACATAGGTTTCTTTTAAATTTTATTTCAGAAGTAGTTATTTTAATTACAGTGAACTCAATGTTTAAAATTCTCACTGCAGATCATAGATGGATAATTTTAAAAGCATAATATTGAAATTCAGTTTCCACTACAGAAAGCAGCTTCAGGATGATGATCTTAAAAGCAGGTTGTCTAGCATGGTTTGTGTTCCTTATTGCAGATCTCTCTCCTGGACTATGAGGCAATTTCTCTTGATGCAAGTTAGCATATTTCATTTAAGCATTTTAAAATGTCAGCAGACCAGATCCATTATTCAAACACAGTATTAAGATATTTGCACTCACTTTTCACTAGAACTCTAATATAATTAACTTTAAAAAGCCTGCTTTCATTTTAAAGCAATTCTGCGATGGGAATCTATCCACTAATAATATTGTAGCCTTATTAACATCTTTTTAAATATAATACATCTAGCTATATAAGAGTTATTGATTGCAGGGAAATGATGTCATTTTGTTCTGATGTGACACTATGATACTTTATTTCAATTTTAAATTAATTTCTATTTAAATATGAAGTTATTGATTTCAATAATCATATATCAATAGATATGGATGCTTCCAAATAATAAGATCTTTGGATTTAGATTTTTTTTAATCCAAAAGATGTCCAACATAACAATTAATTGATTTTACCTAGAAGCTTCAAAAAATAGCCTAATCAGATATTTTTAGAATAGTTGTGATGTTTATCAAGATTAAAGAAATGGAAATAAATTCTTTTTAGCTACTGAATCTACGGAATGTATGAAAGTAGAGATTTTCTTGTGGAATTATTTGTGTCTTATACATATACTACAAGAACCTTCTAAATGAGAGGCAATGTGGAAAGATCAAGTACTACAACGATAAAAATGAGTTGATGACTGAGTGCTATATTTAAAAGATTTTAATACAAATGAAGGAAAACAATAAACATAACAGAAACTAAAAAGCTAATATTTAATATTTTATAGTATTTAGGTACAATCTAAGTGCTCACTGACAGAAGAGAAAAGGAAGATGTGGGATATATAGCTATATATGTCAGAATACTATATAGCTATCAAAAAGGTGATATCCTGTTATTTGAAGCAAAATGGTTGGACCTGGAGGGAATGCTGCTTAGTGAGATAAGCCAGAAGGAGAAAAACATCACATGATATCACTCATATGTATTGTATAGTGATAGCAAGCAAACGAATGAACTAATGCAAACAAAAAAAGACTTTTCAAAAATGAGCTAAATCAAAAAATAGACTTTTAGTCAATAAATGCAAATCAGTGGTACAGAAACAGATGGGGGAGGGTCAGGGTATATGGGACAAAGGGGATTAATTGTATAGCAAAGGAAAAAATGAAATAATGTTGAACTTACTGTTTAATATGCAGATATAGATCACTATGATGTATATCATAAACCTATTCAATGTCATAATGCAATATTCCTTCAATAAATATAACTAAGGATATATACATTTACATTCCAGTTATTAGCATAGGTTCATGTGTCCAAATGCTCAATATTAATTATATGCTAGTATTTCAAATCAGGCTTAAAGTTCTGCTGGGTTTTATATGTACCATCAATGGTTTTCTTATTGTCCTAGACAGGTAGCTTGTGCCATGTCTTCTAGTAGAAGATGCAGGGTGTCATTAGAGTCTTGGAACATAAATGTGGACCTAGTTGGATACTGGGATTTTGCAGTTTTCTAAAAAAAAAAAGAGAAAAAAATCGGATCCTTTGAAGATGAAATTATAGTATCTGGAAACAATTAGTACAGACAAATGCCATGTAAGATTAAATTCATGCATATATATTTATTAATTCAAGCTTTTATGGTGCTGCTAACTTGTATAAGGCTTGATGGAGCAAGAAGATATATATATGAAATATGAAAGATATATATGTGTATATATATAATATGCAAAAGAAGTTGTAAAAATCAGAGTTCCTTTATCTTTGTATAGCTTCCTAAACAATTAAAATCTTCTATAACCATAGTACTACTGTCAGAATCTGAAGATTCTCACTGATAGAATATTTTAGCTGATCTACAAAATATAATCAGATATTATCAATTGTCACATCATTTTTTTTTTTTGCTATTCTAGGATCAAATCCAGAACCACACATTTTATTTAGTTGTTATATCTTCTAACCTTCATGACCTTGACACTTTTGAGAATAGGCCAGTTATTTTGCTGAATGTTACTCAATTTAGTTGTGTGTGATGTTTTGTCACGATAAATTCTGGTTATACATTTTTCTTCCCTATGGCCAGGAGTACCACAGAAGTGAGTGTGGATTCTGCTCAATGCATTTTATCAAAGGGTTCATAATGTCAATATGTCTTATTACTGATATTAGTCTTGATCCCTTGGTTAAGGTGGTATCTCAAGAGTTCTCCACTATATGGTTACAATTAACTCCTTTGTAATGAATGCATGTCTTGAAGAGGAAATAATGATAAAAGTGCAAATATCTTTTATTGAAGAATTTGCAATGTGTCACCAATTCACACATATATTAAATATGATTAAAGTAGTACTCACGTAGAAACTGCAGTGAAAGCATGAGAAAGAAGTAATAAATTCCACTGAAAATAATAACTTTAAAATATAATTTCATTTTCCTGTCAAAAGAATATTTTCCTTGCTAATATTCATGTACAGAGATAGTCTGTTGCTATTTCAGGCACTCTTTAATAGTACATATGCAAAAGCACAGACACAGCTGAGCAGAGAAGTGAAACAAAAAGCAAGACCTATAGCAGACACTCTTTTCCTTGGAGTATGCCATCAGGCAGACACTGTCACTGGGTGTCAGGAAAACCAGGTAGCAAAACAGAGAAATCGTGACCCCTCTTTCGGTCTTCAGTATATTTCTGAAAGATTCTGCTTCATCTTTTCATTTGCAATCCGTTTACTTGTTATTTTAAACAAAGCTAACCCCTATTAAAACTGCATGTAACAAGTGACTGTACACACACACACAAGCAGAGGCACAGAGCATATAGATTATACATAAGCAAAATTCCAATGAGATACTGTTTATAAAAAATAATGGAAATAATAGTGGTGGTGGGCGGGAGTCGGTGAGTGCGGCCATACTTGGTTGAGCCCTGTTTGGAATGTTCAAAGCAGGGTGCATCAACATTAGCACTTTGACATTGGGGACCAGGTAATTCTTTGTCCAGAGGCGCTGCTCTGCACTGTCTAGAGTATTGAGTGGCATTCCTGGCCTCTACACACTGAAGCCAGTAGACTCTCCCCAACTGAGAAGAGACCACCACAAATATCTCCAGCCATTACTAAAAGTCCCCTGGGGAACAAAATCACTAAGGTTGAGAACCACTGCCTACCCAGTCTTGTGGTGAGAGAGAGCAAACTTTGATTACTGCTTTTTGCTTTTCTTTCTTTTGTTTTTTGTTGTTTCCAGTACCTATTAGCATTTCTGGGTTGAGAACTTCTCCTGTATTCAGGTTGGGAAATAAAGAAGGTGAAAAATTTCCCCCAGGAACTCAATTCTAAACCCTTCCTTGTGTCTCAACGTTCCTAGCTGGACTGGCCTTCTTTAGTTCACCTTTCAAAGTCTCCTATTTGTTTTATTTTGCTTATATAGGTTTTAGGGTAACAAGCAGGAAGACTAGAGTGAAACATCTTATTCTCTCAGATATGTTTTTTATTTTTTTTAAGGAGGGAAGGCAGGAAGAAGCATTTTACTTATTTACTTAATTTATTTGGGTTGTTTTCCCAGCCCCAGGCTGCAAACACAGGTCCTTGGGCTGTACATGGACTATGTCACAGGCATGGGCTTAAAGCCTGAGCCACCCAGGCGCACCTAGGTATGTATTTTAAAAAGATGAGCCCCGTCTAAGCATTTGTGGCATCATGGATAAGAGTAAGCATTCAGGCGCTAAGTATCATGAATTTTGAATTCAACTCCTGGCTCTACTAGTTAAGGGATATGAAACCCTTGACAGGATAAAGAACCTCTTGCTACTCAGTTTTTTCCAATATAAATAAATTGATAATGCTACAAATATACAACTCATGGTTGCATATAACATAATCCTCATTTAACTTATGAGGGTTAGACTTAAAACACATACCTAATATGAAACAGTGTTTATCACACAGTAACTACTGACTATGTATATCATTAGTACCATTTTTTATTTTAATTTTTTTGGAAAACCACTGAGATGTAACTTGACAAACACCATGCCAATGATGATTAATTTTCCTTACCCACACCTGTCTCCCAAGTAAAAGCAAAAACCATTAAAAAAGAAAGCTTTAGCAGATTTTTCGAGACTGGAAGACATGCACTTGAGTTGGAACTAATATACTATTTTAAAGAGTAGGAAAAATGGGGCACTTGATGTCTTAAAGTACTTTAAAACAATAAGAATTTAAGTGGCTGAACTACAAAGACCCCATCACAGATTTCTTTTCAAGGAAAGGTGCAGGCAGTAATGAAGATGAGCAGAGATAGGTAGGAAGCAACAGAGGTGGGGAAGAAGCACTTTGTTTATTGTATTTTAGTTCTTCACCTTGGACATTACCTGTCAGAACGAGGATGCAAACCAAGGACCTCGGGATGTATGTGGCATGAGCCTAACCACTCCTCCACCAGGGCACAACATTTTTTTAAGTAATTATTTTTTTCCCCCTGGGATAGTATCAGAGAAAGGACTAGTGTTTAATTAGCCTGTACCTACTCCTGTTCTCTCCAGAACACATCTGCCTCCTGTGGAAGGGCACACATTAATTTCTCTTCACCGAAGGACTTTCACCCCTTGTTTGGTGAGCAGAGGTTTTTCCATCCTTCGGAACTCATCATATGTCATCTGAGGTTATGAAACTTAACACTAGAACAAACAAACTCACACCCACACAATCCCCACAGCAGAAGAGAGAAAACCAAGGAAGCATTAAATATAAAACATAACACCAAATGAAAAAAACCAAAGCCAAATGTTTGTATATCAATAAGCAGAAATTTCACCCTGTTCACATATAAGAAGTAAAAGGCTTAGCAAATAAAAGAATACTAGCATATATGTGTTGCATTTAATAGATGCCCCTAAAATGAATAGAAGTCAAAGTATGAAGCAAGTTGTCTCACGTATTAATCCTAGACAATGTAAAATTCCTCAAGCAGAAAAAGAAGGGTATGATATAATGATAAAGAGCACTGTCCACAATGATAATAAAACTTTGTGATTCATATTTAGCTACTGAATAACAAAATGTCAAAAATATGAAATATAGACAGAAGAATAAAATGAAGGGAAACAATGAATAAGAAACTAGCTAAAACCCACAATGAATACTGAAAGAATATATCGTATGATCTTTTTGAATGGTTATCCACAAATGTATTACGAAAAATGTATTAAGAAATAGATAATATTTTATTTTGTCTGCCTACAGAAGCACGTCAGACAAGAATTCCAGTGAAATGTGTTTATTAGGGAAGACAAAAGACATAATGAAGGAAGAGAGAAATTATCTAGTGAAGGGAAAACACCCAGGGAAAGGTGTATAACTAAACTAGCCGCCACAGATCAATCATTCGGACTACTCTGGGAAATGGAATAAAATATGACCACATTTTCCCACCCAGAAGGGAGAGGCAGCTAGCACCTTTATATAACACACCCCAATACGTCTAAGCTGGGGGTTGCTCGGCATGTGCTCATTCCCTGCTGCATAGAAGAAAACAGACTTCTAAGAGTTCAGCAAAAGCTATGTGTGCAGAAGGAAACAGGCAAGGTAGTTGAAAGTTCAGAGGTGCACACTGAAAACTGGAGGATGGGAGGGTTCTGGTAGAGTTACTGGAAGCTGTGATAGTCATGAAATATTCTATATAACCTGAGAACACAGCATTGCATGTGATAACGAGGCAGCTACTAAAACTGAGCATATTTGAGACTACCGAAAAAAAACACAATCCATTTCAGAAAGTGAAAAAGAAATGGCCATATCTTCTGCACACAAGGGAGTAATATTTAAAATTAAGGGGGAAAGAAAAATCTAAACTTAGAATGTGTTTAAATTACAAAAACAAAACACTGTTATATACCTCTTAGATTAAGGGTCGAATACAAATCAGTAATGCCTGATGTTGTTTTGAAATGTATGTACATTTTAGGAAAGCATATAAATAATTTTGAAAAAAAATGCCTGATGTTGAGATGATCGGATTAAGGGCACATGTTTCTTAAAACTGGATAATGCTGAAGTTATTCTCAGTGGGAAAAAAATCCGCTCTTTAACCTATCTATTCCTAAATGAGAAACAATATTTTTCCAAGGGTTACATTTGCAATGTTAAACATTTTGATAAAAATAACAAAATATAGCCAAGAAAAAAAACAAGAATGAACAATTTAAAGGCTTAAATCAATAATAATATTAGAAAGCAGTCTTCAAATTTTAAATTATACTATAATGACATCAGATTGATATATTTAAAAAAGGATAAAATGCTATGCTAGCAAAATTAGAAATGCAGAAAGGAAAAAAAAAACAGAAAGAAAATTAGAGGATAAACACCAAAATTCCTTAGAATACTATGTATAAAAATCTTGGAAAATCAGGATTGTACTGATGGCAGGCTCTGGTGGCAAACTGATTTAGTCCACTGTGGCAAAGCCAACTGCATCTATTCCAAGGTCCCTGGGGTGGTGTGGGTGGGGAGGGGGCAGGGGACAAAAAGATGAGCAACTTAATAAAAACATAAAGTGCTTCTTCTACCTGTCTCTTCATTCCTGACTGCCTGCTTGCCTTAATTCCTCCCTGAACCCTTCCTTTTAAAAAATGTATTGCATAAATAATAAAAATTACCAGTAATTTATTAATATCAATACCCAAGTAAGAAATCAAGTGTTAGAAAACAGAGGATACTGATATGTTGAAATAAAAACTAAAATTTTAACACAAAGGTTTTACCTGTTTGCTTATTTACAAATCTCTAGCAGCTGAAAGAATGCCTGCCACATTTTAAATAAATAAGACATGTTGATGAATGAATAATAAGAATACAAAGATGGTTCAAAATTAGCAATTTTAGAATAAATATATATAATTTAAGTAGAGAAGAGAAAATATGTGATAGTCATGTTAATAATAATCTTGCTAAATTAAAGATACATATAAGGTGTTCACGCCTGCGGCTAAGGTAAAGCCTATGGATCCGACTTTGAGACCCAAGGCTGGGGGTAATAAATAAATATAAAGACACATATAAAATGATACTGTGCACTGATTCTATGTTGAAATATAATGGACATATAAGAATGTAAAAGTTTAAGGTATACAACCTGTTGATTTGATCTCTATATATTGTAATATAATTGCCACGACAGCATTCACTAACACATCTCTATCATGTAACACAAGTATCATTTCTTCTTTGTAGTAAAACTTACAATCCAGTCTTAGAAACCTTGACATTTATATTACAATTGTTGACTACAGTAACTGTGCTGTGCATGTGCTCTCTAGAATTTAGTTATGTTCTTGGGACTAGCAGATAAATAAGTATTGAAGTCCTGATTTATAAAACAGAATTGTCTATATCGAGAAGCAAGGGGAGCATCATGCTTAATGAGAAACAAACAAACCAAAAAACCTCTAGAATAATTCCATGAAAATTAAAAAACAAAAGAGCCCTAAATAACAACACTACTAATTACACTTGAAAATTTCAAGCAATTTCAAATGGAAGCAGTGTGTGTGTGTGTAAAAGGCAAACTTTCAAGTAGGAAAATGTGCAAAGTTTGAAAGAAAGATAAATGAAAATGACTCGAAATATATAAGAACATTTAACTTAAAACTAAATGCAAACATTTTTTTCAACTTTGAGATTTGTGAAATGTATAAAGTTAAGTAAAATTATGGCTTGGCACGTGACAAAACCATCAATTTAAAAGCTACTCATGAGTATCTAAATAATTTAAAGATTTTTAGAGGCCATTTTTTTCATTACCCAAGAAAATTTAAACTACAGAAACTCTGGCCTGGTAGTTTTTTTGTTGAGGAAGTACCTTCCATATCCTTATTCAAAAACCATGACACAAATAACTGTGCACAGTAACTGTAATGTTATTTAATTTTCTGGTGATCTTAACAGAAAAAAATCAACCCATGTATCCAACAACTTGGGAATGACTAATAGGCTGTTTATATCCATTTAATGGAACAGAGAAAAACCTATTAAACAAAAAGATTCTGAGTTCCATATGCTACTATGGTATTTTCTCCATTAAAGTGTATACAGAAAGTGTTATCAATATCTTTTTAAAAAAGAACTAAGCATCCTTGTCATGTCTTAAGATAGAGAAGTTTAATGTTATAATGTGTAATTTTATCTGTTGCTTATCCTGTGCATATAATAGAAAATTATACTTATATGGGTAAGTACTACTACTAGATCTTACTAGATATACATATTCTGCTTTTAGAGACTGGAAAAGAATTCATTATGACAGATTATTAGAAAAATATTAACTGTGTGTTCCTTTCAAAATTATTCATATTACTTGGTATTGAGAATAAAATAAAAATAGCTCATGACTCTCAGAATCTACCATATAGAGATAATCATTTTGCCACCACACAAGCAATCTCAAATTATTCAAGTACAGAAAATCACAGTTAAATATGCCTTTGAAACTTTTCTAAAATGGGGAGTATGTTTTTGTTGGAATAATGATGGGCATTATTTATCTATAAGAGTCATTTATTTGACCTTCACAACCTGAAATTACAGAGGTTGCTAAAAGTGCACTAAGGTCTTCTAAATGAAAACAGACCAACAACTTTTTCAGATGTTTTAGAAAAGTAGACAAATGTGCAGCTAACATTTTTAGCAAATGTCTTATAACTTTTGAGGGAAGATTTTTTAGATGAAATTGAGAAATAGAAATCATTAATGATAGATATAATGAGCCACTAAAATTAATACCAAAGTTTCAGCTATTTATGCATCTTTAGAAGTAACTTGGAACACGGATGATCTTGTTTCAGATTTATGTTTCCATTCTATATTTCCACATTGCATTAGAAACCCAAGTATTAAAAACAGTACACAATAAAATAAATCACAACCTCATTTACTTTATAAAAATGTTATTTAATTTTACTTTGATTACTTAATATTACCAACACTTATCAGTTGCATTTAAAATATTGCTGAAGACTCAAAGATAGGTATTGCCACTCATGAATAAATCTAATATAGAACTCAGTGAGAAATATTAATGGTAGTTCTGACTACACCCTAAACAAATAGCTTTAAGTAAACTGAGAGAAAATGTAAAACAAAACCAAAATAGTTACAACAAAAATGTGTATTCTGGGCCAGGGGGAAAAAAGAAATACATTTCTAATACCTTAAAAAACAGAATACTTGTTAGATATTATTATGATGTTTTGCCTCATATGTATTTTTATTAGGTAAACTTAAGAGGTTGATTTAAAAGTTCACTATAGCATTATTTCCAATAGCCAAGAAGTGGAAACAACCTAAGTGCTCAATGACAGATGAGTGGATAAAGATGTGATATACATACTCAGTGGAATACTAATCAGCTATTAAAAAGATAAAATCCTGTCATTTGCAACAACTTAGAAGAACCTAGAGGGAATTATGATTAGTAAAATAAGTCAAAAGGAGAAAGATAAACATATTTTAACATCACTCATATGTGAAATATATATATATATATATATATATATATATATATATATATACACATACGGAAACCAAGAAAATAAAATAACAAAATCAAACAAAACAATTTTAGTCAATATAATCAAATTAGAGATTATCAGAAGGGAAGAGCGAGGGAGATGGGCAAATTGGTTAAAAGGGGTTAATTATATGGTGAAGGACAGAATTGGACTGCTGGATTTAATAGGACTTATTGTAGTATATACAGATGTTGATTTACAATGATGCACACCTTAAACCTAGTATTACAATGTTCCTTCAATAACATTGTTTTAAAAAGATGTATATAAAGATGAATCTTCTATGTTCAGTGCAAACTGCCTTGCAGAGTGGAAATAATACTGAGAAACCAGCATGATATTTTGGTAAGTCTTTGATTAGAGAATAATTTTGCCTATAAACTTTTTATGATTTTGTCAATCTTTCTGACTACCACTTCATTTAAATATTATCAAGTATCTTAAAATACCAAAACTTTAGAAAATAACACATTCTAGATTGCAAAAGATATGAAGTTCAAATTTGTATATTTTAACAATATTTTTTAAAAATATTTTTTAAAATTCCCAATTCCCAAGGATGAAAAATAATATAAAATAAGGTAGGCATATTTTTCATTATAAATTCTTGTTCAAGTGACATCTTGTGATGTACAATATGGCTTTTGAGAGCAGCTATACTATTAAAACAATGTTTATACTGGTGTATAAATACATTTACAATAGTCATCATATTATGCTTATTGGTTCTATCAAAGACAAAAATAATTCTGAAAACCTGTTCAATGTTAAATATTAAAATCCATGAAAATGCTAACCAGATAAAAGTTTTTCACTGCCTTTCAAAATTCATGGTATATAGTGACCTACTAAATACCTACCGTTGAACAAAGGATTGAGTTACATATACTTATCAATTATAATCACAATGTATCATGTTTAATTATGTGAAACAGAAAACAGTAGAGGAATTTGCTATGTTTGGGTCTATAAGACCCAAAATACAAATTACTTTACTATTATCTTCATAACAATATGTGAATTATAGCCAAGTAAGGAATGGAAGAAGGGTGTTACAAATCTTTGTACACACACTGCATCACACAATGCCTACAAAGAGAACACATTTGTTGGATGAATGAATGAAACCTGAATCAGAATCAGAAAAAAAAAAAGATGTTCATACTGCAAGAGTCCAGCATATCAATATAAATCCATACAACATTCAACAGAAAGCAAGTGAAGTGTGCTACGGGAGCACCTACGAGCAATGTTTAAATGTGAAGTTCAGGAAATTCTTCCAGAGAGACATCAGCACGAACTAAACTTTGATGGATGAAATTCAAGAAATTCTGAGAAAACAAAACAGTGCATTTGAGAAGGTACAATTGTCCATTCTGGGTGTATTATCTAATGTAATAATCATAATGCAAGAGTCAATTAAAAAAATCTGGTAAAACATCCATTAGCTATAGTAACATGGCAAGCACTAGAAAATGTGGTGTCTGTGTGGTTTTCTATAACCACAGATTGAACTGCGTCAAACCTACTGATACATTTGGGGAACACTGACATCTTCACATCAATTTACAATCTGGGCACATGCATGTCTCTCTATTCAGATTTTCTTTGATTTATTTCTTCAGGGTTTTGGAGTTTCTTGAGTATTGATCCTAAACAAAATTTGTTAGTTGGTCATAGTATCCTCTTTCCATCTATAATAAAAAATACTGTTTCATTCCTGATGTTAGCAAATTTGCTCTAAATTTTGTGGTTGTTAAAAAATGTGATGTTTTCCATGATTGGTTTCGTTGTTTTTTTATATTCGCTTGTTTTCAATGCGATTGATTTCTAGTCTTCTCTTAAGTATCTCTTTCCTTATGCTTGGTTTGCATTTATTTTGTTATTTTCTAGTTTTGTAAAGTTGGTACTCGAATTACTGATTCAAGATTTTTACTCTTTTGCAATGAAAATATTTAGTTCTAAAAATTCTCAGTACTACTTTAGCTGTGCCTCACCAATGTTGACATGTTTCATTTTTATTGTAATTCACCTTGATGTAATTTTTTACTTTACTTGAGATTTCCTCTTTAACTCATAAAATACTAAGAAGTGTATAGTTTGCATGTGTTCAGAGATTTTCCTGCTATTGATTTCCAGTTTGATTTCATTATTATCAAACAGCACGTATTAGATGATTCTAATTCCCTTTACATATTTTTGAGGTTAGTTTTATGGTCCAGGATATGGTCTGTTCTGGTGTATGTTCTCTGTAGACTCCAGGTGTAAAATGTGTATTCTGTTGTTAACTGGAGTGTTTTAAAATGTCAGTTATATGCTGTTGTTTAATGATACTGTTCTGCGAAATGAACAGACCTGAAGTAGGATATTTAGTAGAAGTCCTGGCAATGCAGATTGATTACGAAGGTTGATTTTATGTACCTTTTTATTTTTATTTTTTTAACAATGCGATGTCTGATAAATAAAGAAAAGTTTATGATACAAAAGCAATTTAGCACAATTGTCATATTTAGATTCTAGTGTGAAAAATCTAAAACCAATATATGCTTTCTTTTGCTGTTTGCCCATCTTATCCCGACTTCTGCGTTCATACAGATTTGGGGGCTAAAACTAGAGGTAACAGTCTAGCTAGTCCAGGGCAACCAATCATCTTTCCAGGAAGTGGTTTCTGTCTTTTTTCTGTTCTAGAGGATTCTGTCCGCAGAGACAAGAAAAATCACAAGAGAATCCATCTTTGTTTTTCTTTTGTCTCTATTATTATCTCTTTGCACAAAATGCATTTATACTAGACAAAATTTGTAGCCAAGAATGGTTAATCTAGCTTATCAAATTAAACTCAGCTATGCCCAGGTTACTGATAATAATGTACAGGAAAAATGAACTAAACTAATATTAAATGAATAAGGATAAGAAACATTGAAGAGACAGAGCCCTGGCGAAGTAGTGGTTAGGCCCGCCACCGCACTGGAGCACAGTCCTCATACAGCCCAAGGAACAGGGTTTGAGCTTGTGTGGGGTGGGGAACAACCAAGATGAACAACTAAATAAAATGAAAATAAACTGCTTCTTCCTCTTCCTGCCTGCTGGTCTACTTGTCTTCATTCCTGCCCATACCTTTCCTTTAAAAAAAAAACGTTTTCCTTTCTCTTACATTAAAAAAAAAGAAGAAAAATACTGGAGAGAGATAGCTTCAATATTGTGGATAGGATAGAATAATTTTCTAATTTGACCAAGATATTACATTTTAGAAAAATATTAATGAAAGGTATAATTAATTACTTAGTCATAAATATATTTAGTAACTTTCTTTGGCTTTCATAGTTTTTAATGCAGTTAGCAAAAACTGAAGGGCTTGAGAAACTACTTTCTATTGCCATGCCTCCTACCATTTAAATATAAGCTTAATTATAAAGCTACTCATGAAGTACTATAAAATACACTGAAGATTTTATTTGGGCTAAGTCAGACCTACAAAAGAGATAAATCTCTAATAACTGTTCTGTATTAGTAGCACTGTCTATTAATATATGTACTTGCAATCAGCCATCACTGAACAAGCTTTATTGAATTAAATTTGCAGCAATATACAAACTAAAGGATAGTACATAAGCCTTCTTAATCAATTACAGTTTATTTGGTCAATAAAGCACACAGGTCCACAACAGCACATTTCATTTTTTTCCCTAGGAAATCAATATCCACAATAGAAAATACATGTTAAATTGAAGCCCTGAATTTTGTGGTCAGGAGGTACACTGGAAATAACTGTAGGCTGGTGCTCAAGGCACCAGGGTTCGAATCCTATTTAGTCTTAATCATTGACTTTGAAAAAGTCACATCTTTTTAAAGACTTAGTTTTCTCTTCCTAATTGAATTCATGATCTTATTACTTAACAGTCACTGAATGCACATTTTAAGATGGGACCACAAGTTCAACCTGTAGCAACAGATTTACTATATAATTATTGCCCACAGTCTTTCAAAGTCCTACATCTGTCTACCAACTTGTAGATTTTGTTATTGCTGCTAAACTCAACAGTAGAATTGTGCCTGAAAGCATGGTCAACATACATGCTATTGTTGTAGGACAAGGGTACAGATTTTCTGTGAACCTAAAACCAAATACATATTTCAACAATGCATTTTATAAATATGGAATTAGCTCTAAAAATTGGTCACTGTTTCTGCCCATATCCTCACTCCGAAATGTCCCATTTCTTTGTATACAACTTTCTGGTAAATTATTATTATGGACTTAATCTTCTTTATTTGGGTTACTGGGCTTCCTCACATCCTATATACATCATAAACTTCTATTCACCTTCAATACACAAATCAAAATTCTAGGTTGCAATTAAGATAGTTCAGTGACTGAACTTTGTTAATCTTATTCCCAATTGTCCAACAAAAGGAATCTGGAAACTGATATTAAGAACATATTCTAAAAACAAAGTAATTCATATTACCTCCTATAATAACAGAGATAATTAAAACAAAAATAACTTGACAGTTGAGGCAATTTTAACCATTCAAAGTAAATATGCATAATTGGGACAATAATATTAACCAAGAATACTCATGATTTTAAAATATCAGACTATGTCCCATCTTAATAAATAAGTTCTTATAGGTCTGAGTGAGTGATAGAGTGAAATTTAATGACACATCTTAAGTGTCTTCAAACGTTGGATGTACATAGATTTTTGCTATTTATGTTCAAAGATGAGTTAATAAACAATAACAAAAGCCTACATTCTATGAGAATATACCACAATTGACGTGAAAAGGAACTGTCTAGAAATAGTCATAAATATGTATGCATAAAAAGATAATAATAGGTAAGAACAGCTTAGCATTCCACAGGAATTAATATATAACTCAAGCTGCCATTCAAATGTGAAAAAACAAGCAATTCAGTTATTCTTAGATTTCGAAGAATTCAGTAAATAGAAAAACCAGGAACTCGTGTTAAGAATATTGACTGAAAATATTTTCAAAGGTCACCAGAAAACAAAAACAAAATAACAACACAGAATTGGAAAGTGCAGTTGAAAAATACTGGCAGTTATTAATAAAATCACCTTGAGTCTTTGACAGACTTATATATCCAACTGTCAACTTGACATATCTACTTGGATGTTTAATCGACATCTCACAGACAACATGGCCCAAACTAAATTCCTGAAATCCCCTTCAAAAAACTTCACTTACAGTCTTTGCCATCTCAGTTAATGGCAACTTCATCTTTCTAGTTGCTCAGGTTTTAAAAACCTTGGATTCAACCTTGATGCCTAAATTTGCCTCATACCTTCATGTCAAGTCAGAAAACCTTTTGGTTCTATGTGATAGAGTGCTGAGATAGTACTTGGATCCCTCTTCAGGGCAGAAAGATTTATTGTCTCAGCTGCTATGAGCAGTGCTGGTAGTCCTTCTCCACCAGCCCTCTTCAGAAATCCTTGAAGGAGTTAGCTTGCTCCAAGAGCCTCTCACTGCTCAATACAGGGTATAGAGGCCTGCCTCCCTTGTCTTAAGTCTGGACAACTCTGTAAGGTTATCTTGGTTTCAGAGTTCCCCATTCAGTTGTATCAAGCGTTCATTGACACAGCTTCACAATCCAACCTCTGCATCTTTCAAATCCTGCGTCCTTATGGCAGATGTTGATACCAAAGGAATTCCCTAATCAATGTTTGCTTATTAATCTACATTAATCTTCACCTTAGAGACTGCTTCTTGGAGGAACCCACCTTTGATAGTTGGGTCAGGAATCAGAGGGTGAAGATAAGAAGACAAGGTCTTCACCCGTTCAACTGACAATGAAAAGTCCATCGCTCTGGAAGACAGACTACAAATATTCCCTGGGACAGGTGAAAAAAGTTCTCATACATTTTATTATGGTAAAATGAAGTGGTATTCTAGTGAAAGGAAATGAACTAGTAAGTATGATAATGAATCAGACATTTGAGAATACTCAGGGGAATAGTTACTATTAAGACAGTGGAAACATAGATGATGTTAAACATAATTGACTTGGGGGAAAAGGTTTAAAAAAAAGTATCAAAGTGATTAATTGACAAAAATCTATTGTGAAACCAGGAAGCCTTCTAAAAAGCTTTTAAAGTGGCTCCTTCCTACAGCTGGAGGGAAGCCAGGGCCAGATATGCATTACTTCTAAAAAATGCAGATGTCAAATAAAGATCAAACTACCAAAACCAAAACCAAAACTAAATTTGTAAAACTAAGATGAATAGATTCATAAAGTGTGGTATATCCATAGAATAGAATTCAGCTAGGCAAAAATGGAACAAAGTCCTGATACATGCTAGAGGATGTATAAACCTCAAAAACATCATGTCAAATGATAAAAGCCAATCACAAAGGACCACATCTTGTATTTTTTCAATTTGTATTATTTTTTAGGGAAAAAAAGTTAGGGGAGGAGGGGGAAGGGAGGGAAAGAGAGGGAGTGTCAGAATGATTAAATGTTAATTCTATATCTACTGTACGTGAATTTTTCTATGACTACCTTTGGCTGTATTAGCTATCCCTATTTGCTCTCACGCTTTATTCATCCATTCAAAAAACATTTACTAAGAGCTATTAAATGTTACTCTTAAGTTAGTTATTTGGAAAACAAGGATGTGATTTGTGCTCTAATGGCATTTATAGACGAATACGGGAAACACTCAAGAAAATCAGCCTGTTTATTGCATTCTCCAATACTGGTCAGCACAGGAGCTAAAGGGATTTAAAAACTACTTATACTTTTTATCTGATTAATTATTATATTTCAGGTTTTTAAAACAATACTAATATTATACTGTTTCTTTAATGTAGCGGGCATGCGAATTACCTTAGAAATAAAATTATGTTTAATTTTCTCTTCAGATTATTCCAGATAGAAGAATGACTCAAGATAAAGATTTGAGAAATAGTACACAAACTCCACATGGACATATTTATTATCTAGGAAAGGGCTGTGTTGTTTTATGCAATATTTATAAATATATTTATCTTTTTATAACTCATATCACATATCCACTGTACTATAACATGCCATTTATTCTAGTTTCATATTTCTAAGATTTTCTTTCTGGAACTCAAGCAAGAACCAGGAGACAAATAAACAGGAGAAGATCCAGATCATTTCAAACAAGGCTTCTACTTTATTACACTACCACTGTCTCTTATTTGACACCAGAACCTTTAAATCCCAGTCTTCTTTATCTCATGCAAAAATTTCAATAAACTGTTCAGGCAGGTTTTTTTTTGTTGTTTAATTTTAACATTCAGTGCCGAGCAGAGCAGAAATAGGAAACTACATGTAAGAGTCAAGAGCAGAAACTATTTAGAGAGCTGAACTTTGACCGCAGGAACAGTGACATGAGTCCAATCCGGTAGAAATGAAGGAGAACAAAGCATAAAAAGAGAGGAATTAAATTCCAGTATAGAACAGAGATGAGTGTTAATAACCAACATTTGCATAGCGCTTTTCAGGTTCCAAATTATTTGCAAATTCCTTGCTCATTTAATCTTCATACTATCCTTTGAGGCAGGTTTCATTATCCATTTCACAATTTGATAATTTGAACCTCTGATCTCCAAATACTGCACAGCCCAAAATAGGAACAGAGAGTCTAGGTCAAATCCAAGATCAGTATTCTGCTAAATTACCATACTGTCCCTAATGATGACCCACAAGTTGTTATGAACAGCTGAAAGTACAGTCAATATTTTACATGTGTAGAGCATTAAATCTACTACATAATGATGTCTAAAGCAGTCTATTCCAAATTGCTCACACACAAGTATATTTTAGAGCTCTTGAAACTGTCTTTTATATTGAATAGATTTGTTACTATTGATAGACAAATGCTGAAATTTGAAGCAGGTATTCATAATACCACCTAAAAACCATAATGGCACCTTTTTTATGTTTCATTATTTTTAATTAATTAAAAACTCCTCAATACTCATTTTCATTTTAACACAACTCCTTAGGGGAATATACCAACATGGACAAACCTTCATTTTCTTCATCTGGCATTTTGGTTTGGAGTATTTCCAATATAGAGGTTCGGTTATTGCTCAACAAAACATTAATGTTGTCACAAAAGAAAGATAAACATATATATATATATAATTTATATTCTATAAACACACATACATTTTAAGCATATATGATATTTATGTGTTAACTGTAATTAAAAATCATCTAAACAAACATACATTTATCCATAATAACAAAGATGTGGAATTTATCTATAAACTGAAAAAAAGATGTGACATTTCACATAGGACAAAATCTATTATCCGATTTTCTTGCCTTAGTCTCTCAGATTCTGAATTCTTCTTACCTCTATCAATGACAGATGCCATTTTTAGTTATCATTAATTGAATCTATGCAGAAATGCATCTCTATTTTCTCCAAGTTCTAGAAATTGTAGTATATACAGTTTTCCTTTCATAATCCTTAGTATTAACACCCCTTCTTTTTATTCTCAACTCATGAGCCACCTACATGAGATTATTTTGTTATAGTCTTCTAACTGCTACAGGGTTTTTGTTTACAAATATTGATTAGATGGCAAAAAAATTAAAGGGAGACCTATATTCATGAGAGTCAAGGTCTGACCACAATTTAATTTTATGTTTTGAACAGCAAGTGGTGAGAATTAACATTTTAGCCAGATTGCTTTCTTTGGGGTCCTCTTTACAGTGGGAAAAAATGACTTAAAGATTATTATGATGATACTTTAGGCAAATTATATTTTGCATAATCTTAATGTGCATATAATGATAGCCACTAAGTACTCTAGCTTGAAACAGACAATTATACACCTGCCCCTCAATACTAACTGAAATAAAAGAAGACCTTACATTACAAGTCAAAGATACACAGAAAGGGCATTTTCTCTTTTCTTTCTTGATATAACCTATAAATAATACATATTCCAATAGTATGTCACTTTTTTCTTTCAGTGAAACATTTTGTTATCCATTTTTTTCCCTGATGCATACAGTGTTTTTAAGTTTTTTTGTTTCTCCAGTTGTAATCAGACCAGAAGACTTGCTTTTTGAGTTATGTAGTGTTCTAAAGAGCGTAAATTAAATTACTCTAGCTGGCCATGAATTCTACAGTTTATCTCAGGCCTTTCCGCTCTGCTGTGTTTGTGGTAACTAGACCCTCAGATGGTCCCTAGGGATCCCCTTCTGAGATTCATACCCACATCGTTTCAGAGTTGCCTTGTGTGACAAATAGGACACAGTAGTTGTGGTGTATATCATATCTGAGATTATATTATAGAAGACTGGTATTCTGTCTCTTGAATCATTTGCTTTGGGGGAAACTAGCTGCTTTGTCATGAGGACACTCAGAGAACCCAATGGAGAGACACATATGGCAAGGAACTAAAGTCCACCAACAACTATATGAGTGAGTTTGGAAGTAGATCTTCCAGCTTCAAATGACTGCAGCCCCAAGTAACCCTAGGAATGCAACCCCATGAGAGATCTGAGTCTAAACCACCCTCTTAAGTCACTCCTGAATTCTTAATGCACAGAAATCATGAAATAAGTAATGCTATGATTTGAAAGTACTAAGCTTGGGGGTAAATAAGCTATGCAGCAATAGATAATTAATATAATACGGTACCTGGAATATTTATTTAAATAGTTTTTAAAGGATTTTGGAAACACAACCTTGCATTTTTAAGGATACAGCTGCTACAATACACAAAGAGAACAAAGTTTATTTCTTGCTCATGTCACAGTTCAATTCATATCCAGTGGCTCTCCTCGGTGACTTTTCCCCAAAAAATGAATGTGGGTTTCCTTCTGTAAAAATCTCATACTACAATTTATTCACTTTCAGCTGTACACAGGAGAGAGTGAATATGGATAACTCACATCCACCCTTAAATGCCTTGAAGCATAAATAACACATCACCTCTCTCATATCCTTGTTGGTAAAAACACAGGTACATGACGCTAGTCAAACTGCAAGAGAGACTGGTAAATGAAGTCACCTGTATCCAACAAGACGGAGTGTCACAGAGGTAATATCGTCTCTGCCACCTGACTCTTGCTTTAGATTCAAAATAGTGAAGGAGGGATATTAAACATGTTCATAGAGACTCTGTACTATTCAATATTCCTAAAATTTCTATTTTGAATGGTTTATTGACAGTCAAAAATATTTTTATTACTTTGTTTAGTTATTTAAAGAAATCAATATCAAGATCTCCAGTTAACATGGGAGTGAATTTCCAAAGTTTCTCAGAAATTATTATGAATAAACTCTGGATACAGAATTACAGCAAACCAATTATCTTTGACTGCATAATGAACTATAAAATCTCAGTGGCATACAATAGAAAATCATTTGCTGCTCAGATATTCTACTGGAAATCAGCTAGCTAGCTCTACTTTTCTTGAGTGGACTTGTTCACATGTTCTGAGGTGATCTGATGGTCACCTGATCTAGGCTGGCTTTGGCTGGGGTGACTTGGTGGTGCCAAAAGTGTCATCCTCAAATAGACTGGATCAGGAATCTTTAAGTAGACTACACCAGGAATGAGTTCATGGTAATGACAGAGGCACAAGAGAGTGCATAAGCCAATGTGCAATGTTCATTTTATGTCTCTGCTTCCTTAACATATCCTAACGTCTCTTTAGTCAATGCACACTAAGAAGATGAGATTAAAAATAACGTGATAAAGAGATGAAAGATGAAGACACTGTACAATTTACCAGATGTATGTTCTGAAATATCAATAAATAAATATAAAACAAATAAATACTAGGAATACATTCAAACTTTAATAAAGGTAATCAGTAATTGTCTAGCCCTTAATATGGCATCTTTGGAATGAACTGGATTTCTTCACATACAATTTTATATATAATAAAATTCAATTTGCCAAAATTGAAAATGAGTATGATCTTTTTTAACTCTCTATAATAATTCTGGTAAACATACCACAATGAAATTGTCCTTAACTGGAAAATAAATCATGAAAATTGTGTATGGATTTATGACTAAGCAAAAATAATAACTGAAGTTATATTGGCCAGTAGGTTTCCCAATAATACTCAGAATGACTCCCCTTTGTCTTTTGTATTTTATTTTCCAGAAGAAATTTTTAGAGGAAAATAATATTTTCTGTCTATTTTGAACTCTGAGACAATAAACTGGAAATGACAACACTAAATAAATCACCTAAAATTTTTCCTTAATTAATTAATTAGAGCCATTTTTGTTGAGCACACTATACTTGTTGTTTTGCTATTTGCTAATTTTTTCAATGACAAGCAAGCAAGACCCGTCATTCGCAAAGTTTATAATCTAGTGGAAATTATAAATAATAAATCAATATTTATCATATAGTAAAATACATTGTAATTATAAACAGATATCTGTGGTGCTTAAGAAAACAGGAACGCAACCTAAGTTAGAAATGATTAAAGTTTCTGAAAAATACTAAGACCTCAGTTTGAATCTGGTCATGGGTAGTCAACTCATAGGAAAGATGTCAGTTTCTCTTGGGCAGCAAAGATTGAGAAAAGAAAAGCAGGAACTTAAAACTTACAATGTAGATTATACGAACAAAATGGTGGTTACTAGAAGTGAAAGGGGGAGGGAGAAGCAAATAATGTGTGTAAAGGGATTCAATAAGTATGCTGGTGGACGGAAACTCCCCTTTTAATGTTGATCAAAATTTAGTGTGTATATATATATATATATATATATATATATATGTTGAATCATAAGACTGTTCACCTGAAACCCATGCAGGGTTTTAAACCAAGGTTACTTCAACGAAAAAATTTTTTTTAATTAAAAAAACCTAAAGTGAGCAGACTAGGTGATTTGAAATGGTTAAGAAGAATGTATGATTTTATTTTTAGGGTAACAATTCAATGAGATAGAGATACTTTTTGAGAAGCAGTTCTGGTAGTAAAGATAATCCTATCATCTGGATATAATCAGTGTGAAGTTCCTATGTGAAAACCAAGTGGAAATACCTTATAAGGATGGTGATTTTTTTTCACAAGAATAAGGGAATATATATTCTTAGAAGCAAACAAATGAAAATGTTAAACTAGCTACCTGCCAGATGACCACTGAAGTCATGGGAGTAGTGGAATTGCCCAGAGAGAAGGTTGTCCACTAAGCAAAAGATAAAGACAAAGATTCAAGGGTTAGGCAGAATAAAATTCCTCCACAAGAAAAACAAAAACAAAAAAGGAGCAACCAGAATATATATAGAATATGTTGTGATAAAAAACTAAAGGAAGAGATTTTTTTTAAAGGAAAAGAAAGTGAATGACATTTTTGAATGCTTACGTTTTAACAAATAAAATAAGGTCTGAAAGATACACTGTCTTTACCAACAAGATGGCTGTTGATATTGATAAGGGAAGTGACAGTAGTGTGAATGGAAGCTAGAATGTAGTTAATTGACAATAGATGGATGTATTTTTAAAGCAAAGACTGTAACTTACTCAAGAGAGAGATGGAGAACATCATGAGAAAGGACTTATATTTTGTTTTTAAATATTATGAGACATTTGAATGTTTTAAAACC
Source organism: Solenodon paradoxus (assembly GCA_004363575.1). NCBI lineage: Eukaryota > Metazoa > Chordata > Mammalia > Eulipotyphla > Solenodontidae > Solenodon > Solenodon paradoxus. Next base: position 41,775 of record RJWH01006857.1, read on the forward strand.
ATACTGGTTTGTAGAGGCAAAGGTTAAACACCCGAATGCTAAACAAAGTAAAGAAGAGAGTAGATAAAAAGTAGAGCACGGATGTAGAAATTAACCACACTAAAAAGGACCACCAATTATTTATGAGAGGACAAAGGTGCTTTTATTATTAATGTGATTACTGAGAAAGTCTAAAAGCATTCCAACAATTTATGTAGGGATTGTCATAGCATGGTCAGTGCTATAATGGATATTGCTTGGGTGACAATAACCAAAACAATTTGATAAGAAGTGAACGCAGCTGGTAGAAAATATTCTCAATGCTTTTGACTGAAAAAGAAACTTTGTCAATAGGATAGCAACAAACTTCTCAATAGCAACAAAGGGAGCTACAAGAAAATAAAACAAAATGTCTGAAGAATAATTTCAAACTATATTCAGTCAAACCATCCATCAAGGATGAAAAGAGAACAGATTTTAGACATACAATAGCTCACACTACTATTCACTGATGCTCTATGTTTAGGAAACTATGTAAGTAAACTAAGCAAGAAAGAAACCAGTAAACAGAAAATCCAATAAAGGATAATGGTGATAATGATGATAGAAAGACTAATTGGTACACTTGCCTATTCAGAAAATAATATTGAAAGTCATTTTACTGAGCTTGTGGCTTATTTAGGAAGGATTAGAAAAAGGGACTTTGAAAAGCAAGTGGGAACATCAAATGATAATGGTATGAGACAGGGGAAGCACAGAAGGCTGCCCAGAGGACTGAAGTTTGATATTAATGAATACCATTAAGTGGGAGGGGGGAATAAACTGATAGATTTAAAATTAAAAGAAGGGTCTTGGTTATTGTGCTCTAAGGGTTAATTCTAGCAGGTCTGAAATTGGCCTGAGATGTGCTGCTGAAGTATGAGATGTATCTTCATGGTGCTGACCCATGATCAATGAAATATAATGATGAATAGTACTGGTTTGCAACCATAGGTCTGAGACAAGTTTCAGCATATTTTATGCCAGTTTGCCAGCATTGTGTATGAAGTGAGATTGATGGTCTTTGCCTGATTGATGGTTTACACCTGAAAACAGCAGCAATACTGATGCTTTGCACAAGGGCTCTGCCATTGAGGTTGGTCACTAGCAGTAATATGACCAGAAAGGTGTAAGACGCTCTGGCCAAGACTCCATCTGGGGATCACTGGCTCCATACAAATGGAGCCTTTTTGATCCAAGTGATAAAGTAGAACCATTGATGACCTTGCGAGGGGGAACAATTGGAGCCTGCTTCCAACAGTCTCTACCACAGGGTAGCCTGTGTCTGGGATGCATATCCTGACTCTAAAATGTTGGACATGCAATATCTGGTAGATTTATAAATCTGCTCCTTTTGAATCTTCTCTAACAGTCGAAACTTGTTTGGCTGCTTCTGTTAACACCATCTACAGAAAAGTATATATTTATATGTAATTCTGTGCATGCCTATTTGGAAAGTAAGGAGAGGATGCTGGACATGGGGTAACAAAAGCCTGAATTTTTTTTTTTTCTGACTCAGCTACAAGAATCCTCTCTAAATTGGAAGAAAATCCCAGTTTCCCAGTGTTGTTGTTGTTTGATACTTTCCACACTGATTCCTTGTTTCTCAGTTTTCAGAGAGGATTTTCTCTCTGCACTCAGGATGAGAGTTGAAAATATCTATTACATCCATCGGTTCATTGTAATTGAAGGCATCCTGGACTGGTGGTTGAATTTGAATCGACACAATAGAAATTAGTCACAATAGAAATAGAAAAGAAAAAACTTTATGTCTGCATGGGGACCCATAGAATACGAACCACCTTCTGGTCACTGCAGTGAAGTTATACAGTCTTTAGAAAGAGGGCAATGAATTTTGGAGGAAAAAAAGAAGCAAAGAACTTTGTGAATTAAAGAAAAAGTGTTAATCTACATATGCATCAAAAAAAGAGGCTGTCTCCTGTCTCCAGACCATCAGCTATTTCCTGTTTTCAGGAAGAGGGATAATTAGACAAAACATCCTTCTTGGATCTTCTCTTTTAATCAGCATGCCACCTAGGTACATCCTGTGGCAGCCAGCCTGTCTTTGGTCTCAACACAAGCATGTGGGTTCAGATTCAGTGAGCCCAGGTCTGTTCTCCGACAGATACACAGTTCTGTGCACCCAAGTCAGCACTCTGAAGGCTTGGTCTCAAATTATCACTGATTCTCCTTTTTCAACAGGTATATCTCTGCTTTAAGTGGGGTCTGTTCTTTCACGAGGTAGCTATAAAGCTTCCAAGCTCTTTGCTGCTTCCTCACACACAAAATGCATGGATATATTGTCCTAGCTATTTCATTTCTATAGAAAACAATTTCATATCCTAACCGGGCACTAATAAGCAGCGAATGCATCATCCACTTTTTTTCATATTCATCTTATGTAGACTATTCACGTGAGACATTGCTTGTCTGGAGATTTGCATAGCAAATTCAGAATGCATGCATTAGACAGTTTTTCTATTAAACACAGGAACTAGATAAAACTAAAATTTATACGTGAGTTCTTATTTCAGTATTTACCAGGTTACTTTTTTGATTTGCAAATATATTATTTTAACAATCTCTTTTTGAAAGTTTTTATTTTGGAGGACAGAAAGTAACTTCACTGTATACTCACTCTACTTCTCAAAGGTTTACACAGATTATAGCAAATACAAATTACCTTCCCAATTATGTTTCAAAGCGACTTCAGGTATATTAGTAGATTTGTTGTCAACTAGCTCACCGGTGCTTTGCGTCTTTACAACATACTGAAGGAAACAGATACTATAACTAGTTAAGTAGGTGGAACAAAGTTTTAGAGGCCCATGGCTGGGTTCTTCTAGGTGACTAGAGCCTCTCTTGAATCTTGACAACCAATAGTAATATCAGAGTCCATATATGTGTCCAATTTCATGGGTTAAACACTTATAGTATTGAAGTAATAACATATTAGTGAATTCAATAAGCTATTAAAACACTGAATAGCCACTTGAAGCTAATTTTCTCAAGTTTCTACACTTTGCATGCGTATTGTGAAAAATAAAAATCACAGCCCTATCTGGCAAAGTCAATTACCCTCATGCCATCTGCCAGAGTCTTGTTCAAAGACAAAATTTTAGGAGACTCTTAGGTACAGACCAATCGTTGTTATCCCCAGGATACAGAAAACATTTTCAGATGTCTTTATTTTTAAGAATGCAAGGATATCCCTCTATATGAACTTAGAGGTTTTGTGCGTTGTTATGAACCTAAAGAAACACTTAAGTTGTAGAGACATTTTTTTCTGTTAAGCCACATGAAAATGCTTCACATTAGTTTTTCAGTTCTCTATTAATAACTTTTCTAATACGCATGGTGTTCCCTAGATTTCCTATGAATTGTATTAAATATTACACTTCTTCAAAGAGATTGTGGATAAACTGACCAAACTCTTCAGGAAGGGTGCTCAGAATTGGAGGTGATCTGATTTGTGAATGAAAGGTAATGGGTCCAAAGATATCACTCTCTGTCTGAAAGTCTCTTCATCAGCTGTTCCTCACCATCTAAGTTCTTACTATAACACAAGCACTGAAATCTTTGAGATGAGGGCTGTTTACTACAGTATCTGTGCAAAATTATGTATTGTGTGTGTAATGCCAAGAATGTTTGATGTATACTGTGCTCCTATGCAAAGGCCTCTTTTTAATTATGATAAAATAGAAAACATTTATCATTTTAACCATTTTTAAGTAGGGTTCAGTAGTATTAAGTATATTCATATTGCTCTACAACCATCATCACCATCCATCTCCAGAATGTTTTCATTTTATAAAACCAAAAATCTGCACCCACTTAGTTATTTACTTATTTATGTATTTAGTTAATTTATGGTTTACAGTATTATATAAATTTTTGGAGTGCAGTTTTACTTTTCAAATGCATACCACACCATGCCACCTACCAGCAATCTTAGCTATTGTAACGAGGGCTGTGATGAACACAGGGGTGCATGTATCTTTATCAATTAGAAGGAGAATTGCTGGATCCTCTGGTAGTTCTGTATTTTAATTTTTGGGGGAGAAGCTCTGTACTGTTTTCCAAAGTGGTTGCACCGATTTATATTCCCATCAATAGTGTACAAGGATTCCTTTTTAACCATATTCTCACCACCACTTGTGGGTAAACATTCTATCCATTAAATAATGCTTTCAACCTTCATTTTTCAGAGGCAGAATATACAAACGGACAACAATCAGATGTAGAAGAGGAAAAGTTTTCCCTTCTTCCCTTCTAGGTTCATTAGCTATTCCAGTCATTGAGTTGGCATAAGACAAGTGAATAGGAGAGACAGAAATTTAATTTTCTATATTTGTGAGCCCTAAAAAGATATGAGATGCAAGGAGAAGTCAGACAATTGAAACATATATCCCAAGCTGAGCTCAAGGAATGATATAGGGAACTTGAGCTTCAAAGGAGAGGAAGGCAATTCATAGAACAGATATTTGGTAATTAGATGTTTGCCCTGTCATGTAGATAGATCTTTTAAATAAAAAGCCTTATCTCTGTTAAGAGTTCTTTTACAGGTGTAGTCCCTCCCCCCTCATCTACATTTTTTAGGAAGTTAAGGGAGAGATAAACATTTTTCTTAAATTTGTTGGATCCTGACTACCATAAGCTCAAAATAATCCACATGCCAATGCAGCGTATTTTGGGGCAGCCTGTTCTGCTCCCCTTTCCAGACCATACATAAAAACAGAACTCTGACTCATAACCTACAACAACCAGCCCAGGAAACTTACTCGTTATCTATAGTAACCAGCCCAGAAAGTCAGGCTATCAGTCAAATGTGTAGAATTCAGACCCCTATCTCTATCCTATCAGAGCAGGCATACCTGACCTGACACCCTTTTCCACTATACAGCTTTCCCATTCCTCTGCCTGCTTTTGCATCATTGCCAAAATTCAAGTGACTGTGGCTGACTCCCTTGCTATATAGCAAGGTCTGGATAAACAGCCTTCGGGTGTTCTCATTTGGTTGATATTTGTTTATTTCTGTAGTTTGAACAGTTACTCTGCCACAAGATTTGCAAGTACAAGCATATTTAAACCTGTTCATAGAGGGGGAACACAGGGTGCCTTCACCCGCCACTAGATCTCAAAGCACCACCAGGTTTTTATTTAAATCAAGATATTCTCTTTGAATATCCATTAGAGTTCCTCTAAAACCTACATGTGGAAATTAGCTGAGAAAAAAATAAAAAGAGAAAGAGAAACAAGAAAAGAGAAAATGTGAGAGAAAGAGAAAGAAGGAAGGTAGAAAGGCAAGAAAGGAGGCAGGAAGGCATGGTGGGAAGGAGGAAGGAGAGGGAGGAGATGGAGGGAGGGAAGGAGAAAAGGAAGGGAGGGAGGGGGAGAAGGAAGGAAGGAAGGAAGGAAGGATGGATGGATGGAAGGAAGGAGGGAAGGAAGGAGGAAGGGAGGGAGAGGGGGAAGGAAGGAAGGAGGGAGGGAGGGAGGGAGGGAGGAAGGAAGGAAGGAAGTCATTAGGGCTCTGATATTTTCAGCAGAAGTACTGACAAATAGTTGGCCTTTTGAATTAGAAAACTGCCTAGGTATCAGAATTTTTAGTAACAGAACATTAACTTTTAGACGTAAACTTCAAACTCTGTCTTGAAAAATGAAAAGGTAATATCATAATCACATTTATTTGTTAAGTTTCTTTTTTTCCAGGCTGGCAAGCTACTTCAATTGTATTTTCAGTACATTTGAATTGGGAGGAAGGAGCTTTTGTTATTTTACAGCTTAGAAACTGATTGTTCCTGTTTGAAAAAAAATTATAGCTTAGAAATCAATCTACCAACTACATGGAAAATGTCCCTATTATAATTTTCAATAAGAAAAACCTGCTTGGGGTGAAATTTTAATTACAGATTAAAATAAAACAAAATCATCCAAAACTCTTGAATACAGTGATGAAAAATAGAATGCAGATAGTTCCATTCTCACTACAATAAAATGATCATAAAAATGGATTTTATAATTAATGGGTCCTTTTGCAGTGTTGCTTCATAATATAAAAACTGTTATAATCTATTTATTTTATTTTTTATTATTATTGAAGGGATATTGCATTTTGACAATGACTAGTTTTGATGTGTACATAGTGGTATTTTTACATTTACAAATAGCATAGTATATTTACTAATATTCCCCCCCCATTTTTTCTCCCTTTGTTTGCAGTTAATTCCCTTCATCTCATTTTCCCCACTCCTCCCCCATCACTTTGGTATCTCCTGATTTGCCCTTTTGTGTCTCAGCTCTAAGAGTCCATAGTTGTTTGTAGTAGTGTTCTTCCTCTCTCTCTCCCCCCTCCCATTTTTGGTGTTGTTTAATTTAAGGCATTTGTTTTCTCTTTACCTATCATATGAGTGCTATCATATGATGTCTGTCCTTCCCCTTCT
>RJWH01006858.1:0-48095 GCA_004363575.1 Solenodon paradoxus
CGACACTCTCCAAAATTTTAAAGACAAATTGAAAAAGGGCTACATCCCTTTAGAAATGGGGGTCCCATGGTAGCGCTCCCTGATTTTTTCCACTTTAGTCCCGATTGTTGGGCCAGTTCTGATAATCTGTGTGTTACTAATGCTTTCTGAGATTCCTCCAGGTGCTGCTACAGACCAGGGCCTACTCTCCTGGGCCAGATGACACCAACCTCTGACCCCCTCCCCTCTACGCCCCACCTGTCAGCGGGAAGTAGCCAGAACGATCACGCCACCCCTTTATCCTATCAAAGAGGTTGGAATGTTAGGCTGGCCCAGGGACAAAAGCAGCAGCGGCCATGCCCGGGAAAACGGCGGCCAAGCCCGGGAAAAAGGTGGATGACGTCAGAATAAGGGATGCGACCCCCACACCTGGATTCACAGGGCCAATCCCCAATTGCCATATGGGAAGCCCGCGAAATTCCTCTGCTTAAAGAGCCGGTACCCTTTGTTCTGCGCGCGACTTCCCGGCCCGCGACTTCCCGGCCCTCTGCGGACTTGGGAGTTTCGCCCGGGTGTGCAAACCCCAATAAAGCCCTGGCTAGTCGACGTTTTTTGTCTGATTGAGCTTGTCTCCTCGCGGAGCCCAGAAAAACCTTACAGTCTGGGTCTGGACCGCCCTTGGTTGGCTCCATTCCTTTACCCTCTAATTAAATCTCTGCATGTTCACTCATCTAACTTTATCGTGGATTCTTTGAGCGATCTGAACCCCACAGGAACAATAAAAAGATTTTTAGATAGCAAAAGTTACAGGAATTCATCACCACAAAACCAGATCCACAAAAAAAAAAAAAAAATCCCCCAAACTAAAGTATACTCTATAAAATATAAATAAATCCCACTTGAAAACATTAAGACTGAAAATACAAAACATGGAGAGTAGAGCAGAATTAAAATGTGGATGGTTTGAATGAGTGTAAAACTAATCTGCTTTCAAATAAAAATAGGAAATATACAAAGAATTCTTAATGCTGACTTCAGGTTAACTTCAAAATACATCTGCAGGGAAAAAGCAAAGAAGAAAACACAAATGGAAAGCAAACATCATATACCCAAATCACCTAAAAAGAGAAAGAGATTAATAACAGACATTATAACTCTTGTGAGGTATGAAATACTCGTAGACTGAGATGGAATTTCAATATCCTAAAATGAATATAACATTGTAAACAAAAGAAATAAAACTATTAAGCAGATTTCTAACTAAAGAGCATAATGAAAAATAGAGATGGACATTATATAATGGTTAAATGGTCAATCCAAGAAAAAAACATAACACTATTTCTATATATGCATTCAATGAAGGAGCATCAACATATATATGCAAGTATTATTAGAACTAACAAGAGACATTGACAGAAACACAAAAGAGTAGGAGATCTCAGCACCCAATTTACAACAATGGACAGAAAACAGGCAGAAAATTAATTAGAAAACAGGAGCATTAAATGACCATATAGAACAGTTAGGTCTAATAGATATGTACCAATCACTTTATCCAATGACTACAGATTTCATTTTCTTTTCAAGTGACATGAAACATTCACAAAGACAAATCGTGTTATCACAAAACACATCTCAACACTGAAATTATACCAAGCATCTTCTCTTACCACAGTGATTTAAAACTAGAAATCAACCACAAAAGAAAGTCAGAGACCCTCAAATTAATTGAAGACTTAATATACTTTTGAATGACTCAGGTAAAAAAGGAAATCTAAGAGCAACTTTAAAACATTCAGAGATAAATGAGAATGAAGACATGAGTTACCAGAATTTATAGAATGCAGCATAAGCAGAACTAAGAGGGAAGTTCATTGCAATCCAGGACCACTTCAAGAAACAAGAAAAAATCACAAGTAAATATCCTAACTCTACATTTAAAACAATTAGATAAAAACAATTTAAGTAAAAAGTAAGTAGAAAAAAGTAAATAATCAAAATTTGAGCAGAAATAAATAAAATAGAAAACAAAAAGATAACCCAGAAGATCAATGAACACAAAAGTTGGTCCTTTTAAAATATAAACAAAATTGACAAGCCATTGGCTAGACTCACAAAGAATAAAAGAAACTCCAAGAACAAGAATCAGAAACGAAAGGGGAGAAGTTACAACAGTTTCTACAGAAATACAAAACAATCTAAGAGACTAGTATGAAGAGCTATATGGCAAAAAAGTGGACAACATCAAGGACAGGGACAGATCATTAGAAAAATACAGTCTACCAAGATGAACCTGGCAGAATTGGAAAACCTGAATAGAACAATGATAAGCAAGAAAATTGAACAAGTAAACAAAAGTCTCCCTAAAAATAAAGGCAAAGAATCAGATGAATTTTCTAATGAGTTTTACCAAAAATTCAGAGAATTAGTAACTTCTTTACAAATTCTTCCAAAATATTGAAGAAGAGGGAACACTCCCAAATACTTTTTATGAGGCTAATATCACATTGATAACAAAAGCTGATAAATATGTCATCAGGAAGGAAATTACAGGTCAACATCACTCATGAAAATCAATGCAAAAAAATTCAACAAAATATTATCAAACCGAATCTAACAATGCATCAAGAAGATCATCCATCATGACAAGTGGGATTTTTCCCAGGGATGCAAGGATGTTTCAGCATACATAAATCTATTAATGTAATAACCATATCAATGAGAATAAGGAGAAAAACCAGGATCATATCAACAGATACAGAGACTTTTGACAAGATCCAATACCTGCTTATGACAAAAAAACTGCATAAAATGTGAGTAGAAGACACATACCTCAATATAATAAGTGTCATAAATGACAAACCTACAGCAAACATCAGAGTCAATGGTGAAAAATTGAAAGCATTTCCTCTAAGGTCAGGAACAAAGCAAGGCTGTCCACTCTCACCACTGCTATTTAATATCATACTGGAGGTCTTAGACAGAGCAATTAGGCAAGAAAAATAAATAAACAAAATCTAAATTGGAAAGGAGGAAGTAAAACACCATTATTTTAAGATGACATGATCCTATATATTGAAAACACAAAACACTGTCAAAAATCTTCTAGAACTAATCAGTGAATACAATAAAAGGGCAAGCTAAAAAAAAAAATCAATTCACAAAAATCCATTGCATTTCTATATGCTAGCAGCAAAATGAATCAAGATAACCATACCATTTAAAATAGAAGTAAAAAGAATCAGATATCTTGAAATATACTTTAAAAGGGGGTGAAAGATCTGTACATTGAAAACTGCAGATACTCTTTAAAAGAAGTTGAGGAAGATAAAAAATTGTGGAAAGCTATCTCTTCTCATGGTTGGGTAGAATCAACATCATTACAATGGTCATCTTACCCAAAGAAGTATACAGATTTAATGCAATCCTCATTAAAATACATGGGCTTATTTCCAATAAATAGAACAAAAAAATCTTAAAATTTGTATGGAACAGAAAAAGATCTTCAGTAGTTAAATCAATTATGAGAAAAAATAATGGATCTGGAGGGATTATACTCCCAGGCAAAAACTGTACTATAAAGTGATAATAATGAAAACAGTATGGCACTGCAATAACAACAAGGACACAGACAAGTGGAATAGGACTGAATCATCAATAACTGACACACAGCTAGTTAATCTATGACTAAGGAGCCAAAAGCATACAGTGCAGAAAGGAAAGTCCTTTCAATAAATGCGGTTGGGATTACTGGACAGTCACATGCAAAAGAATGAAGCTAGAACACTCTCTTAACACCATTCACAAAAATTGACTCAAAATGGACTACAGTGTTGGACATAAGACCAGAAATCATAAAATTCTTGGAAGACAGAGGAAAGACATTCCATGACATCAGCCTTAGGGAGGTTTTTGGGAGCTGAACTCCAGCATCAAGGGGAAACAAAGAAAAAAAAGCAACAACTGGAACTACATCACATTAAAATTTTTCACAGCAAAAGAAAATATCACCTAAATAAAAAGGCAACATGCTAACTTTGAGAAGATATTTGCATTTCATATTTCTAGCAAAGGCTTAATATCTAAAACATAAAAAGAATTCATAAAACTTGAAAACAGAAAAACAAACTATGAATCAAATAATGGGAAGAGAAATTTTTCTGAAGAGGATATACAGATGATCAACAGACACATGAAAATTTGTCTTACTTGCTGAATACCAGGGAAACGCAAATGAAAACAACAATGAGATATCACTTTACACCTGAGACCAGCTATTATACAAAAATCTGGAAACAACAAATTTGTGAATAAAAGAGAATACTTTTTAAATGTTGGTAGGGGAGGAAATTGGTGTAACACCTATGGAAAACAGTGTTAAATTACTCAAAAAGTTGAAGATGGAAATCTCATATGATCCTGCCATTCCACTTCTGGATATTTACCCAAAAGTTACAAAAGCACTCTTTTACAGATTTTTACTCACCCCATGGTTACTGCAGTCCTATTCACAATAGCTAAGAACTGAAAACAACTTAAGTGTGCAAAGTCAGATGAATGAATAAATAAGATGTGGTACATATATACAATGGAATACTACACAGCCCTTAGAAGAAATGAAATCCTGTCATTTGAATCAACATGGATGGAATTAGAGGGACTTACAGTAAGTGAAATAAGTCAAAAGAAGAAAGATAGATATCAGATGACCTCACTCATAGGTAGAAGCAAATAGGAAAAAAACGAAGGAACAGATGAAACAAAACCAACCCTTGGAAACTTACTATAGAACTGAGATTTTCAATAGGGAATGGTATGTGTGGGCAAGTGGTAACAGAGCCCATTGGACAATGTTTAAGAACACTTGGTGATTTCGTGGAGTGCAGGGTGCATTGACATAAATCTGAGGAATGGGGACACTGCATATATGGGGAACCTATGCATATGAGTTTATTTTAATGTGTAGAATTTAAGTTACTGCAATAAAAATATTTGTCATTTCTTAATACAAGATCACCATCAAGCTGCAAAAAAAAAATATAAAGCGAATGTGTGACTTTGGGAAAAGGAGTAATTTACTCTTATAATAGAGATTGAGGGTCTAGAGGACCTAAATAGGTAGTGAGGGTCAAATAAGTTGCTACTGTGTCAATTAGAAAAAAAAGATTGGTTACTTGCCATCGCCATAGTTACCTGAGGATCCACCACAGTGAAAAGGGCTATGGCAGCCTTCGACTGGTGGGGTCTGAGCACCCTCAGTCTTCTAGTAGGGCTCCCGATAAATTGAGAACTCCTCAGAGTAGCCGTAAGTGGTGAGGACTTGGAAGGGATGTCTGCTCACCTTGAGAGGCCATGGTCAGTCTAACTTCCAGTGGCCCTTGTGTCCACACGAAAGGCAAGTTTCTATTGGGGCTTGAGGGTTAGGGCATTGGCAAGTTCAGTGTCCCTCTTGTCTGCATTTGTAGCACGGTGGCCAAGGTTTGGAATGCCCAGCTTTGGGAGGGACCCTGGGCCTGACTGGGTGCCAGCCACAAGGTTCCTGATGAAGCTCCCAGAAGTTGGTGGCCAAGAGCTACAAAGCGTGTCATTGGACTTCCACCTTAGCCTGATCTCTTTCAAATTTTATTTTATTATTTATCTTTCAGGCCAAGAAAAGGACATAATTTATCATATCAAATATGCATTTCCAAAGAAACTCAGGAGAGTATAACACATTGGATGTTTCTAAAACAATTAAAGTTGAAAATGAATATAGTAGAATATAGAAACATTCATAATATAAGCTTGAGTCACAAATCCTTAATGTAGAAAAGTTAAAAATTGAAATTATCAAGAAGAATAAGGTAACTAAAAAGAAAAACTCAGTGTGATGAAAGTAAAATAAAAAATTTTGGATAGTGTTATCTTTCCAAACAAAACAATATCAATAACAATAAAACTAAACAGGATAAAAGATTAAGCACAGAGGATTTGGGCATAAAAGATGAATTTTATCCTTGACTCTGACACTTGTATACTATATAACCTTAGGCAGATTTCTTAGCTTCAGTTTTGTCATCTATAAAATGTGGATAATAAAATCTACATCACAGGCTTATCTTAAGACAGACAATAGATACCAAGTTCTTGAATTAGAATAATCACAAGCAAAGAAATTGAAGAGGTAATCAAAAGTCTCCCTAAAAGTGAAAGCCCAAAACTAGATAGCTTTTCCAGTGAGTTTCACCAAACCACCAGAGAAAAATTAATACCTTTTCTATTCAAACTCTTTCAGTATATTGAAGAACAGGGATCACTCCCAAACAATCCCCATGAGGCCAACATCACACTGATATCAAAAGCTGACAAAGACATCATAAAAAAAGGAAATTACAGAAAAGTGCTTCTAACGAACACTGATGAATAGGTCTAACAGACCTGTTTTTAAGTGGAGTTTCTTTACACTTTATGTAGCATCTTGTAGTATTTTTTGAAGCACTGGTTTTGTGATGATAAGTTCCTTTAACTTTTGCTGATTGGAAAAGCTTTTCATCATTCTTTCAGTTCTGAATGATAATCTTTCAGGGCACAATATACTAGGCTGAAAATTTTTTTCTTTCAGTCTTTCGAATATATTATGTCATTCTTCCTGGCTGGTAGAGTTTCCATTGAGAAATCTGCTGACAGTCTTATGAGGATTCCTTTGTACATAACTTGTTTTTCTTAAGCTGCTTTTAAGATTATTTCTTTTTTTATTTTTGACATTTTGATGATATGTATCTTGCTGTAGATCTCCTTGGGTTTCATTTATGAGGGACTCTGAACTTCCTGGATCTGAAGACTTGCTTCATTCTTCAGGTTGGGGAAATTTTTCAGCTATTTTTTCTTCAAATACAGTTTCTGCCCCTTTTTCTTGCTCTTCTCCTTTGGGACCCCTGTAATGTGAATGTTGTTTCTTTTGATGGTATCCCATAGGTCTCCAATACTGTCTTCATTTCTTTATATTCTTTTATCTCTTTGCTGATTTGCTTGACTGCATTCCTCTGTTCTATCTTCTAGCTCACTAATTCTATTGGAAGCTTCATCCATCTTCTTGTGTCTCTTTATTGAATTCTTTAGGTCAGCTATAGTATTCTTTATTTCTTTGATATGTTTTGAGGTTCTTACTTCTCTCTCTTTTTTTTCTGTTTTCCATTTCTTTCTCTATTGTTTTCTTGATTTCCAAGAGTATGTTTATCACTATTTCCCTAAACTTATCCTCAGGTAGTTTGCATACATCTGTTGTGTTCAGATTTTCCCCTGGGTTTTTGATGGACACATCATTTCACGTATATTTCTCTGTGGTAACAGAAGTTATCCAACTAGAGCAGGATGAAGGGATCAAGAGTGCCTTTAGGGGACCATGGTGACCCATTATACAATTTGTATTATGGTCATATCATATTCCAGAAAAAGTTGAGGCATTTGGAGAGCCAGTCCTATGATAGTCCCAAATTGTCAAGATGGCTTCAAAGGTACCCAAGAGGTGAGTCTCTCAACAAAGACTGCTTTGATATAATATCAGATGAGTCATGAGTTAGGAATTCACAAGGGAAAGACAAAGAAGAGCATTCCCCAAGTGGGAGAGTCAAGAGGCAGGAAAGAGGTATCCCTCATCCCCATAACTCTTGGATGGAAGGCTAAAAGCTGCAATTCCTCAACCCCGCAGGGATATTTTCCACTGTAATATTCTCAGTGAGTCCCAGTGGCCTGGAAGAGTTGAGGGGTGATCAGAGAGAACCCCATTCCCAGCACTCAGAATTTTTTGATGTGCTGCAAGTGGAACATCGGCAATGAAATCTGGCCAGGAATCTTCCTGTTCTTCAGCCCAATTCTCCTGGGTTTTAACACCAAAATGTTAGGAAGGTTGTGTGTGTGTGTGTGTGTGGGGGGGAGGCTTCCTGCTTCAGGAAGCACAGGAAGAATGACACTGAGTATTCAAGGTTTATTGAACAACTCACAGAGGGCTGAAACACTAAAGGAATGCATCAGCCCCAAGGAAGGGACTATCGGGGTTTGTTTTTTCTTTTAAATAAGATATTGGCTTCAACTGTTGGGTCAGAAGTGGTTATCTCTGATACACAGAAGTGGAGAAAGTTGAGGGTCTGTGGGTATCTAAGGAATGCAGGAGACAAGGTGGGCTTTCAGTTACTCTGGGTAAGTAAGATTTAGGGTGTGGTACTGTTGCGATTTATTCAGAATCACAAGATGTGATCTGGGGCACTCGAGACAAAATGTCCAAGGAGAAATCCATCACAATGTTACTATAAGAAATTAGCCATAACAATATGAGGGGAGGGACAGAAAAGATGATGACCTGGTAGGGGCAATATTCAGAGTACAGAGCAACTAAGAATTCATCTTTTCTCCAGAAACAAGTACCAAGGAAAGGCAGGTGAAGTGGTCGAGGAGATGAAAAGGGTTCTGTGATAACAAAGGGTAGGTGAAAATGCCAGCAAGCAGCTATGCTGCAGATTCAGGACTCAGAATAGGAGCCTTGGCGGAGGGTTGGAACAGTGGGAAGAATGAAAATGGCCTGGAGAAATGCTTCAGAAGCAGAAAAAAGCCCACTCAGGAGGGCCAGGGCACAGAGGCAGGGGAGACCATCTTGGCACAGGGTGGAAGAAGAGTCAGCATCCTGGAGACTGAGCTGGAACCTGTACAGTGAAATTACACTGGGCACTGCCATAATCAGAAGACAGCCAGGGAAACTGTCCATTCCCACACCCTTCCATCACCATTTTTGCACCTGAATCTCAAGATCCACCCACTGGATATACTGGGCACCAGATATCCCATTTACTAGATATCCCACCCCAGGATTAAAGGAAGAAAGTAGTCTCCTGAAGGGACTAACTCTCAGTGCTACCCACTAATCCACCCTGTGGGTAGAGGTGGTTCTGCAGTCTGGTTGCCAATTGTGGGCTTCCAGCAAGATGATCACACTACCACAATGCCATCACTGCAGGGAAACCAAACCAACAGTAATGTAAACAGAATTCTAAACAGAGCAAAGACACAGAGAAATATTTGTGAAATGCTGGCTCCAATTAAAAACTCAGGGGAAAAATCTCAATACAGCAGATGTATGCAAACTACCTGAAGATGAATTTAGAGATAACAGTTATTAACATACTCATGGGAATCCAGAAAACAATAGAGGAAGTGAAAGAGAACATCAGAAAATAAAGAGAAGAAATGAAGCAAGATATCACAGCAATGAAGAATGCAATAGCTGAACTAAAGAATTTGATAGAGGGATTCAATAATAGGATGAATGAAGCTTCCAATAGGATCAGCAGTCTGGAATATAGAGAAGAGGAACTCACTCAAGAGAACTATCAAAGAGGTAAAAAAAAAAACTGCAAAGAAAAAAGACATTTGAAATCTTTGGGATAACATCAAAAGACAGAATATTCACATTATAGGGGTCCAAGAAGTTTTGAGAAGAGAGAGAAAAGAAGGGCAGAAACTATATTTGAAAAAATAATAGATGAGAACTTTCCAAACCTGAAGAATGAAGCAAGCCTCCAGACCCAGGAAGCTCAAAGAATCCCAAACAGAACTATGCCTAGACACATTGTCATCAAAATGTCAAAAATAAAAGATAAAGAATCTTAAAAACAGCTAGAGAAAAATTAGTCACACACAAAGGAGTCCCCATAAGATTGTCAGCAGAGTTTTCAATTGAAACTCTACAGGCCAGGAGGGAATGACATGATATATTCAAAATGCTGACTGAAAAGGATTTTCAGCTTAGGATATTACACCCTGTGAGATTATCATTCAGAACTGAAGGAATGATAAAAAACTTTTCCAATAAGCAAAAGTTAAAAAAAAATTCCTCATCATAAAACCACTATTCAAAAAAAATTAAAAGATGCCCTATAAATTGTAAAGAAACCCTACATAAAATCATAAGGCAGCAAATATAAGAAGTTAGGAGGAAGAGAAGTGAAAAAATGTGGATAGTTAGAATAGGTCAAAGACTAATCTGCTTTCAAATAAAAATAGCAAATACACAGAATTGTTAGTGCTAACTTCAAGATACATCAAAATACATCTGTAGGAAAAAAGCAAAGAAGAAAACAAAAATGGAAACCAGTCAAAACATAACTACACCCAACTGACCTAAAAAGAGAAAGAGAAGAACACAGGCATTGTCTGGAGCAACATACAGAAGACAGATTATAAAATTACAATAAGTAACTTCATATCAGTAGTCACCTGAAACATTAATGAACTGAACTGACTAGTCAAACAATGTAGAGGGACTGAATGCATTAGAAAAGCATAGCCCAACCTTTGGATTCATTCAGGAAACTTAACTTCATTTAATAGATAAACAAAGGCTCTAAGTCAATGGTTGGAAGACAGTCTTACAGTTGAATAGAAACAAAATTCAGGCACAGCTATAATAATATCAAATAAAATATACTTTTATCTAAAGAGCAGAACAAAAGACAGAGAAGGGCATTATGTAATGAGTAAAGGGTTAATCCAGCAAGAAGACATAACATTTATTAACATATATGCACCAAATGAAGAGGCATCAAAATATATTAAGCAAATGTTATTAGATCTGATGAGAGACATCAACTGCAACACAATAATAGTGGGAGACTTCACCAGTCTAATTGCAACAATGGATAGATTAACCAGGCAGAAAATTAATAAGGAAACAGCATCCTTAACTGACCATTTGTAACAGTTTGGCCTAATAGACATGTGCCAAGCACTTCACCCAATGATTACAGATTTCACTTTATTCTCAAGTGCATATGAAACATTCTCAAGGAAAGAACATATGTTGGTACACAAAACATGTGTCACCAATCTAGAAAGATAGAAATACCAAGCATCTGCACTGACTACAAAGACTCAAACTAGAAATCAACCACAAAAAGAAAACTGGAAACCCTAAATTATTTGGAAACTAAATAATATGCTTCTGAAGGACTCTTGGGTAAAAGAGGAAATGAAAGAGGAACTTTAAAAATACTTAGAGACAACTGAGAATGAAGACATGAGCTAACAAAATCTATGGGATGCAGCAAAAATAGGACTAAGGAAGCTCATTACAATTCATGCCCACCTTAAGAAACAAGAAATAGCATAATAAATATCCTAATGCTGCATCTGAAACAACTAGAGAAAAAAGAAAATTCAAAGCCAAAAATAAGCAGAAGAAATGAAATAATAAAAATTCAAGCAGAAATAAATGAATTAGAAAACAAAAAAGACAATCCGGAAAATCAATGAAGCCAAAAGTTCATTCTTTTAAAAATATATTAAAAAATTGAGAAACCATTGGCTAGACTCACAAGGAATAATAGAGAGAAAATTCCAAGAACAAAAATCAGAAATGAAAGGGAAAGAGTTACAACAGATACCACAGAAAATAAAAAAATTCATAAGGGACTACTCTGAAGAGTTATATGCCAACAAAATGGAGAACCTCAAGGATATGGTCAGATTTTTAGAAAAAATGCAGTCCACCAATATTGAACCTGGAATAATTGGAATACCTGAATAGAATAATCACAAGAAAAGAAATTGAACCGGTAATCAAAACTCCCTAAAAATAAAAACCCAGGATCAGATGGATTTTCTAATGAGTTTTACCAAATTTTTAAAAAAGAATTAACATCTACTCTTCTCAAACTCTTCCAAAATACAAGAATAGGTAATACTCCCAAGTCGTTTTTATGAGGCTAAATGCATATTGATACCAAAAATTGATAGAAAAGTCACCAAGAAAGGAAATTACTGACAAATATCTCTAATGACATAGAGGCGAAAACTCTCAACAAAAGATTATCAAGCTGAATCCAACAATGCATTAAAAAGATCATCCATCATGAACAATAGAATTTATCCCAGAGATGGAAAGAGTGCTCAACATATGTAAATCTATTAATGTAATACACCATATAAACAAGATCAAGAGAAAAGCCACATGATCATATCAACAGATTCAGAGAAAGGTTTTGACAAGATCCAACAACCATCTATGATTTTTTTAAAAAACCTCCATAAAATGGGAATAGAAGGTACATACCTCAACATAGTAAAGGCCATATATTACAAACCCACAGCCAACATCAAAGTCAATGGTGACAAATTGAAAGCATTTCCTCTAAGGTTAGGAACAAGACAAGGCTGTCCATTATCACTACTACTATTTAATATCATACTGGAGGTCTTAAGCAGAGCACTTAGGCAAGAAAAAGAAATAAAATGAATCCGAATTGGAAAGGAGTAAATAAAATTATCATTATTTGTTGAGATCATGATAATATATATTGAAAACCTTAAAAGTTCTGTCAAAAAACTACTAGAACTCATCAGTGACTATAGTAAAGTGACAGGTTACAAAATCAATGCACAAAAATCCTTTGCATTTTTACACTCAAACAACATACTAGAAAAAAATGAAATCAAGAAAATCATACCACTTAATATAGAAGTTAAAAGAATAAAATACCTGAGAATATGCTTAACAAAGGAAGCAAAAGACCTATACAATGAAAGCTACAAGTCCTTCTTAAAAGAAATAGAGGACACAAAGAAATCGAAAGACTTCCCCTGCTCATGGATGGGAAGTATCAATATCATTAAAGTGGTTAACTTCCCCAAAGCAATATACAGATTTAATGAAATTCTCATTAAAATACCACAGGTTTATTTCCAGGAAATAGACAAACAAATCTTATAATTTGTATGGAACGAAGTAAGTCCCTGAATAGCCAAAGCAATTATTAGGAAAAACAATGACTCTTGAGGGATTATATTCTAGACATTGAGATATATTACAAAGCAATAGTAATAAAAATGGTTCTAGAATAATAAAGAGGCATGGATCACTGGAATAGAACTGTATAACCAGAAATTGACTCACTCACATATAGTCAGTTAATCTATAACAAAATAGCTAAAAGCATATGATGGAGAAAGGAACATCTCTTCAATAAACTGTGTTGGGAAAACTGGACAGCCACATACAAAAGAATGAAGCTAGACCACTCTCTAACACCATATCCAAAAATTAACTCAAAATGGACTAGAGACTTGGACATAAGACCAGAAACCAGAAAATTCTTGGAAGACAACATAGGAAAGACTTTCCATGACATCAACCATGGAGGTTTTTGGGGCTTCAACTCTAGCATCAAGGTAAATAAAAAGAAAAATAGACAACTGGGACTACATCAAAGTAAAAAACCTCAGCGAAAGACAACATCAAAAGGCAACTGACTAACTCTGAGAAGTTATTTGCATTTCATATTTCTAACAAGGGCTTAATATCTAAAATATTCAAAGAACTTGTAAACTCAATAACAGAAAACTAGGCAGTCCAATTAAAAAATGGGAAGAGGAAATGGAGAAACTTTTGTATTTTTTCTGAAGAGGATATACAGATGGCCAACAAGCACATGAAAAGAGATTCCTACTAGCTGGTCACCAGGAAAATGCAAATCAAAACAACAATGAGATATCAGCTTATACCTGAAAGACTGGCAATTATCCAAAATTCTGGCAACAACAAATGTTGGTGACGATGTGGAGAAATGGGAACACTTTTACAATGTTGGTGGGAGTGCAAATTGGTGCAACCTCTATGGAAAGCAGTATTAAGATTCCTCAAAGTTGAAGATGGAAATCCCATTTGATCTCATCATTCCACTTCTGGGCATCTACCCAAAAGATACAAAAGCACCATCCACAGAGATGTATGTATCCCCATGTTTATTGTGGCCCTATTCACAAAAGCTAAGAGCTGATAATTACCTAAGTGCCCAACATCAAATGAATGAATCAAGAAGGTGTTGTACCTATACACAGTGGAATACTACACAGCCCTTAAAAGAGATGAAACCCTGTCATTTGAATCAACATGGGTGGAACTAGAGGGAATTGTGCTAAGTGAATAAGTCAAAAGAAGAAAGATAGATACCAGATGGCCTCACTCATAGGTGGAATATGAATAGAAAAAAACAAACAGATGAAACACAACCAACATTTGGACACTTGTAGGTTACCAATAGGGAATGGGATGGGTCTGGGCAGGGAGCAAATGGTTGTGGAGCCCACTGGACAATCATGAAGAGCATCTGGTGATTTGGTGGAGGTCAGGGTGTGTTGACAGATTACTGAGGAATGGGGAATTTATACACATGAAGATATTTTCATGTGTAAAATAAGTTGCTACAATAAAATAAAGTCAGTAGATTTTCTAGCACATTAGAAAAACAAAACAAAACAATATGAGGTTCCAATCAAGTTATCCGAAAAGACTGAGATAAGGGTCTTGGCTCCAAGGATGTTACCAGCAAAGACTGAGGGTCTCTTGAGAATCCTGTTATAGTGTACCTCAAAGAATGCCTTTGTTATTACCAAGTTTTGAATATTATACAACGAAGCTTTTAGATAGGGTTCTTTACAAAATGATGTTACTTATGCCTTTCTGGGAGCCCTTGTTCTGTCACCATTTACTGACAATTTTTCATAATTTTCTACATTATATTGTCACCATGTTGAATTATGATAAAGTATGAGACATTTTTCTTTAAATCTTTTCCCCCAATTTCTTTCCAGTGATCCAAAAGACAGCTCAAAGGGAAGTGCTTGGTAATAGAGGAGACAGATCCTATGGGTCAATAAGAAACAGAGGACAATTAGAATAATACTGACTTCATGATCTTCTTTCCATCCAACATTAAAATCATGACTTTATTTTTTGCTGGAAGAATTTTACCACAATCAGGGTGCAGCTGAGCATTCCCACCAAAAAAACTGTATGTGTTCTTTTGTCCCTTACTGGGAAGGAAATATCCTTCACTTCCCTACCATGCCCTGGGCATGTTAGGTTCCTGATCAGTGGGCTCAAAAATGGACACCTGGTAACCAAGTCAAAAATAGTTTTCAATTTGGGACTTCCTGAAGTTTTAACTGCTAGATGGAAGTTTTGTTCCATCAAAGTTCAGGCCAGTCTGGCCTTTTCTCTTCTATGCATATTTGGGTAATGTCATGTACTTTGATTTAGAGGTGAAGGACTGAATGTAACAAGAACAAGTGGCCAAGCATTCTAGGTCAGAAAGATGACTCCCCAAGCTCAAGCTGCTGGACCTATGTTCACCTACAGAACACATTTCTTTTGGTTGAACCACCACGATTTGTGTGAGGTTCTAAGCTTACATCAGAACTCAAAACTCAGATTCCCAGAATGGACATTTAGGATTTTTTGGCAACACAATCAAACACAGCTAACTTAACTGGCCAATTGCCCACCATTAGTAATAAAACTGATATTGGGAGTGGGGCGAGATTTCCAGCGGAATTTCACCCTTTAATCAACTAACCATAAAACTGAACTTTTCTTAGCAAAGAGTCAAAAACAAAATCTGGGAGACTCAAAGACAGAGTGCTTCTATTCTAGCTGTAAATCAACTCTATTTTCCTTATTTAACAGGCCAAGGGGCCAGGTAAGGGACCCTATTATATGAGTTTGTTGGCATTTTGTAAAAGAAATTAGCCAAAGGCCAAACAAGGTCTTGGACAAGAGCTTTATTTGGGTGGGAGAAAAAGCGGTGCGGGAGGAGGAGGACCCATGCATAGGAGGAAATCAGCGAAAGAGTAATTTAAAGTTGCTTTCTAGAGGATCTTGAGTTGATCTTGAGCATTTTCGACAAATCAACAGTTTTTACATTCTGATAGTATCAGGAACAGCAAAAAACAAATGCTCAGTTAAGATTACAAAAAGGTGCAATTGAATTGTGCAGGTGTCAACTTAAAAAAATCCTAATCTGGAAAAATATAAGAAAACAATAATGTTTTAAGTAAAGAAAATCATAAAAACAGTTATATTCACTCGCATTAGTTCATTCTATCCTATGCAATTGATTCTTGATCTTGACCTATGTTAACAACTCCTTACTCAATTAAGTTTTATACTAATTTATCAAAGTCCTTTCCACAAATCTCTCTGAACATAAAAAGCATCAGAATAAAGGTTCCTGTAAATGTCAATAATTTTAAAATGACCATACCTAAATATATGATTATAATATAATTGACAAAGGTTTATTCAATTTTGTCACTCAGTATTTAAAAAATAAAAAAATCACAATAGCAAATCACATTGGAATTTTTGAAATTCCATATATCTCTTATAATACACACATCAGACTTCACATAAATGTATAAGGATGAGCAAGCATTAACTTGTATTTTCACAATGCTTCATATAAGATATCACCATGCCAAATGAGTCTAATATGTTTAATATTTCTCCTTCTACAAAGAGAATAATTTATTCATATAAGGTATCTCATGTTTTCCCACATTCTCCTTTAAAATTTAGAATTTAATTTTGGGGAAGTTTGGGAAGTTCTGTCAAAGTACTAAAAAGGACTTTAAAACAATAGAATTATGGTAGAAAGCTTTACCCCGACCCTGCAAAAGTTAGTCTGCCAGGAATTTTCCACTGTATTACAGAGAATAGCTACATCCATACTAAGGAGACTGTAACTACTTCCTGTTATGTATATTGTAGCTATGTCCTGTTATGGTAACTGTCTCAGTTATGCCAGTGGCATGAGACGTAAGCACAGGTGACCAAGGGTGCCTCCGCCAATCCTATAGGACTGGACTTATACGTACGACCCAAGGTACTTAATATCTATTTCGGCTGAGCATAAACTACACAGGAGACAGAACATAAAATGCAAGAATTACACGCGGCTTATTACCAGATTCCTGGTGGTTTCCAGACCTGGAAGGCCACCCAGGGATCCGCGCCGACAGACACACACAACGGGAACGAAGGACGTGCAACTGCGTCTCGGCTTCTCGTTTCGGGCCCATTATGCGGCTCATGATCTGGACTCGGTGGTCCAAGGCAGAGCTTCAGGCAGGTGTGATAAGAGGAGTGGAGAGCGACCGTCTGTGCAGGAGCAGAAAGAACGGCTCTAACAGCTCTCTCTCAGTCCTCTCTTCTTAAACTCTTAGATGGGCATCTTCTGGTGTCTTCTGTGTGTCTTATCAGCGGGCTCCATGGGCTGCTATATCTAAGGGTACAGATGCACACGGGGTAACACCTACTGGTGTGTTTATCTATGTTTACAAGTTATTTCAGTTTCATATAACATGTCAGGGTAAAAGCATAAGTCAAACATAAGTCACTCCATTTTGTATTTCTATTCTAATACATTCTATATGTTGTCTCTCTTATTACTATAACAGTGACCAAGGACAAGCAAGCATCACCTCCCTACTCTGCAGCTGTACATAAATGATAAGAGTTGCCAGTAGAAACCACACATAGCCAAGATGAACGTTTACCTCAGAATATAAAATGAGCTCCCCTAGATCCCCAGTTGCTCGAATTTGGGTAACAATATCCCTGAGCCAGCACCTGGTGCTTGCACTAAAGTGCCTTTTTCTCTACCTTTGAGTGTTTAGCTGTCAGTCTTCTTGCCATCTGGAGGCTCTGCCATAACAAACATGTATAGGCAGGCTGGGAGGAAGAGAAAGGAGGAAGAAATACCTTTATTTTACTTTTACTGAGTTGCTCACATTCCCCCCAGACCTGGGACTTGAACACAGGGGTATGTGGCTTGTTCCTTTAGAGAAGCAAAGGTCAGGTCAGCTCCTGAGTGCTGAAAGCTAAATTTCACCTCCTTAACCCTCAGGAAAGATTCATGTAATCCCTTCAACAACACAATGTTTTCACCAATACAAAAAGTACCTACCAGAATGCCAGAGGTCACTTCACAGACCTGGAGTATTTCCTGGATAATCCCCTCATTTATTTCTGCTTTTGAATTTCCTCATGACTAGTGAAGTCTATTCTTTTGCTAATTACAAACACTTGTAAATGTGGCCCACCCCAAATTTCTCTCCCAAGGGTATGAATCTGGCCAACTCCCAACTAGAAGTACAGTCCTTTCTACTCTTGAGTTCTCACTTTCTTTCTCTTCCATTTTCTCTAATAAACTTATAAAGCTCCACTTGAATGTTTCAAGAATGCTTTCTTGAACTGTTTGCAGCAGAACCCCAGCAGCCCTGCATGAAACAAGTATATAACATATACTTGTTATATATTCAGCAAATTTCCAACAATGAGCTCAGTAAAACATTAAAGTTAATTCCAACCACAGATAGAAAACTACTAAAGCCATACCAAAAAGAAACAATAGGCCTCAATGGAGTCACCCACACCAAACCTCTACCAAGACTTAATATCCAAACCAAATTTTGCCTTTCCCAGGGTTGGAATTCCAAAGCAGTTTGAAATTACACTAGAAAAGCTGTTCTTCCAAAAATAATCCTTTTCTTATTTTCTTTAATAATCTCCTATTCTCTAAATGTTTTCCCTGCTATAAGATTTATTTCACTTAGAGTCACCTAAATATTCTAAAACCTTTCTATGTAAAACAATGAAATTCATCTGTTACCAAGAGGATCTTGGGATCTCATTCCAGGATTCTTGTGAGCCTAGGAGATTTTGTTGGACACACCCACTTTGGGTGGGGTCAGAGAAGGTAGAAAAGTCATTTGAAAGCAAAAACAAGTGAGATTTATTGAAGATAGTAACCCTTTAAGATAAGGGAAGGTCATATTCCAAGAGAGGAACAGGCCAAAGGAAATGAGGTTATTAAGGAGTATAGTAACCCTTATCCCTGGCCAGGAGTGTCCTAGTGGTTCCCCTTTATTTTAGGATGTCATATTGGTACCACTCATGGTCTATTGCCTTTTTAATTGGAGGACTGCCTCTGTTCTCTTCTCCCCTGCTTCTGCTGACTCACTATCTAGGACATGTTTTATTTACTAAAAATTTCCTAGCTGATTTGAACTTAAACACACAGTCAGACTGGTTTCTGTTATAGTCTGAAATTAGTAATCTATGAAACTTAATACACATGAATTCAAGTAATAACATGTACCATTTATTAACACATTCAGAGACAAATAGAATCAGAGATCTCAACATTTTTATTTAAAACTATATACTCACTAGATCACAATAGAACAATTGCAGGTGTGTTCTGGTGGAGTAGTGGTTGGGCGCAGTTCACATACTTCCCAAGGTCCCGGGTACATATTCTGAAGCCTATGGGAACAACCAAGATAAACAACTAAATAAAATGCAAAAAGTGCTTCTCTCTCTTCTCTCTTCCTGCCTGCCTGTCTTAGTTTGCCTTCACTTACAATAGAGGAAGAAAAAGAGAACAACAACAAAAGAAAAAAGAAAAAAGAAAAAATGAAACAAAATATCAAATAAATGAAGACCATGATAACTGAACCAAAGAACTTAATAGAGGGACTCAGTAGTAGAAGCCTCCAATAGAATCAGTGAACTAGAAGATAGGCAGAGAAATGCACTCAAGCAAAGTGGCAAAGATAAAAAAGAATGAAAAGGAATGAGACGGTATTCAACACTTATGGGATAACTTAAAAGGAACAACATTTAGGTCATAGGAGTCCCAGGAGAGGATAGAGAAAAGTGGACAGAAAGTGCATTTAAAGAAATAATAGCTGAGAAATTCTCCCACCTGAGGACTGAAGCAAGCCTCCAATTCAAGAAGCTCAGACTTCCAAAAAAAGCAACCCAAATAGACCTGCACCTAGATATATTGTCCTAAAAATGTAAAAAAAATACAAAATAAAGACATTTAAAAGAAGCTAGAGAAAAATGAGGCACATTCAAAGAGGTCCCCAAAAGACTATCAGCAGATTTCTCAGCTGAAATTCAGGACAGAAGGAAATGGCATGAAATATTCAAAGTGTTGAAAAAAAGGCTTTTCAACTGAGGGTACTATACCCTGTGATATTAACATTTAGATCTGAAGAAATGATAAAAAAAAAACTTTTCCAATAAGCAAAATTGAAGTAATTCATCACCACAAAAATGGTATAAAAAATACCAAAGCACACACTATAAACTGCAAAGAAACTCAACTTAAAAAGAGAAAGACAATAAAATATAAAAACTGGGGAGGACGAGAGGAGAATAAAATGTGGATAGTTAGAATGAATATGATACTAATCTACTTTCAAATAAAAAGAAATAAACACAGAATTATTAATTCTAACCTTGGGTTAACCTTAATCCAGAGAAAAGGTAAAGAAGAAAACAATCAGGGAAACCAATAAAAATCTAACTATGTCCACCCCAACTATGAAGAGAAAGAAAGAAAAGACAGTCTGAAACAGACACAAATGACAAATTACAAAAGACAATAGTTACATATCAATAACATCCTAAATGTTGATAGATTGAACTCACCAATGAAATGACACAGAGTACCCTGATCGATTAAAAAGTTTAACCCAACCTTTGGAAGCATTCAGGTAAGTCATCTTCCTTCAAAAGATACAAAAAAGCTCAAAGTCAATGGTTGGAAGATAATCCTATAGTAGAGTTGCAACCAATAAAAAGCAGGAATGTCTATATTTAAAATGGATCAGACTCCTAACTAAAAAGACAGAAATGGATATAATATAATAATAAAGAGGTCATCTCAGCAAGAAGACATAAAACTTATTAACATATATGCACCAAATGAAAGAGTATCAATTATATTAAGCAAGTATTTAGAACTGACAAGAGACACTGACAGCAACACAGTAATGGTGGGAGATATCAAACTCCACCTAATGTACAGATTAACCAGGCAGACAATTAACAAGGAAATAGTCACTTAAAATGACCATTTGGAACAGTTAGGCCTAATAGACATGTACCAAACACTTCATTCAATGACTACAGATTTTGCTTTCTTCTCAAGTGCACATAGAACATTCTCAAAGATAGATCACATGTTGGGACACAAAAAATGTCTCAACGAATTTACAAAAATTAAAATCATACCAAGTATTTTCTATGCCCACACTGGTTCAGACTAGAAATCAACAACAAAAAGAAAGATGGACAATCCCAAATTAATTGGAAACTAAACAATATGTTTCTGAGTGACTCTTGGCTAAAAGGAATGAAAGAGGACTTAATAATTACATAGAGACCAATAAGAATGAAGACATGAACTATCAGAATCTATGGGCTGCAGCAAAAGTAGTAGTAAAAGGGATGTTCATTGAAATCCACTCCCACTTCAAGAAACAAGAAAAAAACAATCTAACCCTACATTTAAAGCAACTAAAGAAGAAAAAATAAAGTAAATAATCAGCAGAAGAAAGGAAATAAAAAAAAATCTAAGCAGAAACAAACAAAATAGTAAACAAAGAGACAATCCAGATGAGTGAAACCAAAAGTTGGTTGTTTGAGAAAAAAAAAAATTATAATCCATTGGCTAGACTCACAAAGAACAAAAGAGAGAAAAATCCAAGAACGAGAACCAGAAATGAAGGGGAAACATTACAATGCTACACAAAAATACAAACATCTTAAGAGATTGCTATGAAGAGCTATATGCCAACAAAATGAACAACCTTGAGGATAGGTATAGATTGTTAGAAAAATACAGTGTACCAAAACGGAACATGGATGAATAGGAAAACCTTTTAACAGGACAATCACAAGCAAGAAAATAAAAGAGGTAATTGAAAGTCTCCCTATAAATAAGACCCCAGGAACAGATGAATTTTCTAATGAATTTTACCAAACCTTCCTAAAAGAAATAATACATATTCTTCTCAAATGTTTCAAAAATACTGAAGAACAGGGAGCTCTCCCAAATACTTATTTATGAGGCGAACATGACACTGACACCAAAAGCTGATTGATATGTCACCAAGGAAGAAAATTTCAGAACAAGAAGACTAATGATCATAGATGTAAAAATTCTCAACACAATATTTGCAACCTGAATCTAACAATGCATCAAATTATCATCCATCATGAACAAGTAGGATTTATCCCAGGGATGCAAGGATGGTTCAACATATGTAAATCTATTAATGTAATACATCATATTAGCAAAAGCAAGGCGATAGACCACATGATCATATCAATAGATCCAGAGAAAGCCTTTGAGGAGATCCAATACCCATTTATGATTAAAAGCCCTGCATTAAATGGGAATAAAAGGGACATACCTCAACATAATAAAGGTTATATCAACAAACCTACAGCAATCATCAAAGTCAATGGTGAAAAACTGAAAGCATTCCTCTAAAGACAGGAAGGCTTTCCACTCTCACCACTGCTATTTCACATCATATTAGAGGTCTTATCCAGAGCAATAAGGTAAGAAAAAAAAAGGAATCTAAATTGGAAAGAGGAAGAGAAACTATCATTATTTGCAGATAACACAAATATATATTGAAAACTTGAAAAGCACTGTCAAAAAACTGCTAGAACTAATCAATGAACACAATAAAATGGCAAGCTATAAAATCAATGCACAATAATCCAATGCATTTTTATAAACAATACACTAAAAGAAATAAAATGAAGAAAATCACGCCATTTAAACAGAAGTAAAAATAATCAAATATCTTGGAATATACTTTAAAAGGGAGGTGAATGACCTATACAACGAAAACTATACATCCTTCCTAAAAGAAGTCAAGGACACAAATTAATGGAAAGACATTCCTTGCTCATGGATGGGAAGAATCAACATTGTTAAAATGGTCATCTTACCTAAAGCAATACACATATTTAATGTAAACCCAATTAAAATACCATGCTCTATTTCAAGGAAGCAGAAATAAAATTCTTAAAATTTGTATGCAACAACTAAAGATCTGAATAGCCAATGCAATCATGAGAGAAAAAAAATGAATACAGAAGGATTCCCTCCCAAACACTGAGCTATACTATAGTGATAGTGTTTAAAATGATATGGTACTAGAATAATAACAGAGGCATGGATCATTGGAATAGAACTGAATCATCAGAAATAGATACACAGTCAGTTAATCTATGACAAAGGAGCCAAAAACATGTCATGGGAAATGAAAGTTTATTCAATAAATGGTGTTGGGATAACTGGACAGCAACATGAAAAAGAATGAAGCTAGATGAATTTCTAACAATATTTACACAAATTAACTCAAAATGAACTAGAGAAATGGACCTAAGACTGGAAACTGTACATTTCTTGGAATAGAAAGACATTACATGACATCACACTTAGAGTTCTGGGGACTCAGCTCCAGCATCAAGGGAAACAAAAAGAAAAATAAACAACTGGGACTACATCAAACTAAAAAGCTTCTTCACAACAAAAGAAAACATCACCACAACAGAAAGCTGACTTACTGTGAGGAGATATTTGCATTCCATATTTCTGACAAGGGCTTAATATTCAAAATATACAAAGAGCTCATGAAACTCAATAATAGAAAAACAAGCAACCCAATCAAATAATGGGAAGAGTAATTGGAGAGATTTTTTCCCAAAGAGGATATACAGATGACCAACAGGCACATGAAAAGATGTTCCTATTCACTGGCTATCAGGTAAAGGCAAATCAAAACAACAATGAGGTATCACCTTACGCCTTAGAGACTGGCTATTATCCAAAAGTCTGGAAACAAATTTTGGCAAGAATGTGGAGAAAAGGAACACTTTTACAATATTGGTGGGATGCACATTGGTGAAACCCCTAAGGGAAATAGTATGAATAGTCCTCAAATAGTTGAACGTGGAAATCCCATATGATCCTGACATCCCACTTCTGGGTATGTACCCAAAAGATACAAAAAAAAAAAAAAAAAAAAAAAAAAAAAAAAAAAAAAAAAAAAAAAAAAAAAAAAAAAAAAAAAAAAAAAAAAAAAAAAAAGCAACAACAATACTCATTTGCAGAGATTTAGAACTCTCAGATTTATTGCAGTCCTTTTCACATTAGATAAGAACTGGAAACTACCTAAGTCCCTAACATCAAATGAATGGATAAAGAAGATGTGGTATACGTACACAATGGAATACTACACAGCCCTTAAAAGAGATGAAATCCTGTTATTTTTATCAATATAGGTGGATCTATAGGGGATTAATTAAGCTAAGTGAAATAAATCAAAGTAATGATAGATACTAGATTATCTCACTCATAAGTGGAATGAGAATATACAAAACAAAGGAACAGATGAAACAAAACAAATCTTTAGACACTTGCAATAGAACTGATGTTATCAATAGGGAATGGAATTGGGTGGGATGGGGTTGGTGGTGGGTGGTGGCAGAGTCCACAGGACAGTGGTAAAAACTACTTGATAATTTGGTGGAGGGCAGGGTGTGTTGATATGTAGCTAAGGAACAGGAAAACTGCATATATGGGAAACCTACACATTTGATTTTTAATTTGTAAAAAAGTTACTGCAATAAAAGTTGAATAAAAACAGGGGAAAATAAAGATTTCTAGAAGGGAGTAGAATGGTAGACAAGAGTAGGGTGTCTTGTTCCCTGATATGGGAAATCTGTCTACTGCATGTCAGCAGCTTCTCAGGTCTGGGAATCTGCCCTGGAAATTCTTACTTAAGGTTACCTATTTAGTTGGACTCCTAAAATTATATCTACACCAAATAATAATAATAATAATAATTTCCAAGGAGATAAAAGAAAAACAAAGGTTAGTCATCAGTTTTCAGTCCATGAATACAGTATGAGATGAGAGCAGCTAGTCCAGATTTTCAGATACTGGAGTCAAAGCATCTTCAGAAGTGAGTTAAGGCGATATGACAGGTTCTGGATTGCAGTTCAGATGTTTTCTGATGTTATCAGGTATTCACAAAAGCAGTAACAACTCTCATAAAGTTTTCCATCTGCAGTTTGCATGACTCCAGAAAAAGGTAGTTCAAAGTTTTCACATTCTGATGTATTAAGGAGAGAAAAGCCAAGTATTTAGTTCTGCTAACAAAAAGGTGAAATTTTCCAGATTGCTGCAGGTTACTTCCTTAAAAGAGAAAAATAACTTTCTTAATCTGTTAATGCATAAAAGAACCTATAATGTTTTAAGTCAAAAAGTCATAGAAATATTAATTCTCACTAGTTCATACTGTCGCATTTAATTCTTGGTCTTTATCTCTGTAAGCAGTTTTACGAATGTAGTTCATAATTTCTGCAATACCTTCCTAGTCTGGTTTTATGATAAACTTGTTAAAGTCCTTTCCATGCAACTATTCAAATGTGAAGATATCAGCAAGTAAGTTTCTGTAAATGACAAATTTTTTTTTATTTGATCACAGTTAAAGATATGGTTATAACATAACTGACAAAAGTTTGCTTGACTTTGCAGTACACAATGTTTTAAAATACTGAACAGAATCGTAAGTAATCACATTAGACTTTAGGAAATTCATATACCTTTGGATATATTTCCCGTATTTTCATTAATTATGTTTTAAAGGAAAGGTACAGATAGGAATGAAGGGGAGTAAGCAGGCAGGAAGAGAGAGGAGGAGGAGGAAGCATCTTTATTTTAGTTAGTTGTTCTTACTAGTTCCTTCCACCTGGGCACAGGATTTGAACCCAGGGTGATGTCGCTTTGCTCCTTTGGAGGTAACTGACCTTAATGTTGCCTCACTTTGTTTCTTACATTAATTATAATTTTAACTCTTAAAACCTTAATTTAAACAACTATAAAACAATTTTTCTCATCAACATTTTTTCAGATGAGAGAATTCACAAATGATATATTTCCTTATAGGGCAGTGTCTTCAGGTGGCACAAATATTCTTATAAGACCAGACTCTTAGTTTTCCTGCTAGAAGTTGATTAAGTTCAGGAATTAATATTCAAGTAGCATAATCCAAAAGTTTTAGTTAATTCTCATTGTTTATAACTCAGAATTTTTTTTATAGTTTCAAGTTAGTAAACATATTTTAGAGATATATAAAATCTATTGCTAGAGATTACTACTTAAGCAATTTTTCTAACCACAAAGTTCCAACTTGGCATTTCTGGGGTAAAACTAAATTTGGGGATGAGGGCTTAGTAGAAAACAGCTTCATCTTGGTCCTGTTGCTATTTCTTAAAATTTAATGACAGCAAATCAGCTATTATTTGTATTAAATTATCAGATTATCATTCCATTCTTTAGCTTATTAAAACTTTAATTTAACCACATAGAAATAAACTGCTCAAGTAATTTAAAAGAGAAATAATAGGCCACAATTATGCTAAGCCCCCCACCAGGATTTAATATTCAAATCAGTTTGGAATAATTCTGAAATAAAATTTCATTAAGAATCTTGGAGTCCCATTTTTCATCAGACTGTATTTTCCCTGCTATAGGATTTATTCCATCTATATTCATATATGCAGTTAAATATTCTAAAGACTGCCCGTGAAAATTAAACCAAATAATCTAATCATCTAGCTGTGATTTACCAAAATTTTCTTTGATCATCTGAACTTAAACCTTCAGGCTAATTTGTTATATTTCAAAGTAAGCAATTTATAAAGGAGCTTTCCATGATCTAATGACATATGAACAAATTTTAGAATAACATTTACTATTCACATACAAGCAGAAATACAGAAGAAAATTCTTTAATTTTCATTAAAAATGATAGTCACATGCCAAGTAAAATAAGACTCATAAAAGAAATAATAATTTAGCAATCTAATTCCTCATAGGTGCTTTAAACCAGTTGCCTTTCCCTGTTTTTTTCCTTTAGCTCCTTATCTCATCCAGGTTAGATAAGGTTCAAGTTGGAGCGTCTTCTAAACTTCTCATTCAGATTTTTTCCTTTAATTTAAGGAAAATGATTAAAAATATTCTATCATTCTCTGGATTCATTCTCTAATTTGGCCCAGAGCAATTTTTTGGACAAAAAGACTTAAATAAATTTCCCTGAGGACTGACAACAGACTTCAAACTTCAGAGTGCCATTTGCATTTATGGTTGACCATATTCTGATGCCAAACCAAGTTTTGAGATGAAGGAAGGAAAAGACCTCATCCAACACTATGGTTTCTTTCTTATGAAAAGCAAATTTCTAAATATGGATAGGAGATGGTAGGGCATAAGGAAGACAAGAAAAGAATGCTTCTTTTCTTTTCTTTTAAAATGTCTATTGATTTTCACAGTATATTCTAGGGTAGATACTAGAGTTCTTTTAATTCCTGGAGGACTTTTAAATAGCACTACAGCACTAGAATAAGTGTCTCACTCAGTATCATTTCTCTCTGACTCTCTGTCTCTCTCGTTTATGTCTGCGAATGTTCAGAAGCTCAAATACCCTAATAGTCATAGTAAACTTATATCATCTTTGGTGTTATTGACCCACCAAAACAGGAATTTCTAAAGCAAGGTCATATTCTTTGATTCCTTAAGAATAGAAACATACCTTCTTTACATTTTCTTTCCAACTTAGTATTTTTATACAACTGCCAATAAGAAAAATTTAAATTGATACTCTCTAAATTTTTTCTTTCAGTTTAAAAGTCCAGTTCTACAGTGACTAAATGAAGCCAGTAAAAATTTAAACTTAGCCATAGATCCAAAAATTACTCCCAGTAACAAACAATACACATAAATGTACCTGTGGCCAGTTATAACTTCCCTAAGATTTAGAGTGAAAATTGCTGCAATAAGGATTGAAAACGAAAGGCCATAAATCAGAATAATTCCTTCAGGATGAGAGTCTGCCAGACAAAGACAAACATGCACAGGGAGAAACATGGATCCATCAAAGCAATTCTATTTCTTAACCACAAATTACTGGAAATCAAGAACCTTGTCCTTAAACCAAAATGAGTCACAAGTACCAAGAAGCTAGCTTCCCCAAATTTTCTCCTACTAATCAACTTAAAGAAAACAATATTTCTCAACACTTTGCTTTCTTCGGATATCTGTAGAGGTAAAGAGATCAGGAGGGCTGATATGGTACTAAACTTTACCAATTTTTGCCATAATTGTCAGGAGTCACATCTCTCAAACACCCTGCAGCTCTCCTGGGAAACAAGTAGCATCAAATATTTTGAGAAGTCCCTTTGTCAGTTGTCAAACTGGGGTTCGAAAGAAAAGTTCCCCTACT
The DNA here is from genome assembly GCA_004363575.1 of Solenodon paradoxus. Taxonomy (NCBI): domain Eukaryota; kingdom Metazoa; phylum Chordata; class Mammalia; order Eulipotyphla; family Solenodontidae; genus Solenodon; species Solenodon paradoxus. Next base: position 27,949 of record RJWH01006858.1, read on the forward strand.
TTTCTGAGGTTCTTCACAGGTTGGATGAATGCACAGATTAACATTAGGCATGATTAGTAAGAAAAGAGCCCAGATTTAATGAAAACACATTTATGGAAAATTTACATGGTGGTGAATTCTGAGGTAGCTTGAGCAGCCCAATGATTTTTATCCTGTGCTAAGGCAGGGGAAAGTGGACCTGGATCTCAGGGCAGAGAGGAGGGGTCTCCATGTTGCAAGAAGAAATGATTCATTCATACTCTTATTATAAAAGTATTAGATAAATAATTCCCTTTTTTACATTCTGCTAGAGAACAGGGACAAGACCATTCCCGGGTAGGAGAAAGATGTTGGTCAGGATGGCATATGGCTTCTTTGATTAAGGGAAGGGCTAACAGTATAGAAGAATAAGAGCTTCCCCTTTGCCTCTGGGGCTGTCCTCCACTGTCCTTGGTTCTTCATATCAGAGTGGGGCAAGTACAAGAGAACAATTCTGAAAAGTTCAGGGTGTTACGTTTTAGTCCCATAAATACCAAACCTTAAAATAAAAGGAGATGGAACAACCAAGAAGACACATAACACATAAACACAGCTAGACCTCACTTCCAAATCAATACCAGATATGTGAAACGATCAAGAAGAAAGCACAGATAACACAGAGAGTGTCAATGGGAACTTTGATCACAGTGCAAGTACCTTGCATTACCTTAGTTCCCAGCACTCAGGCCCAATGGAGCTCCAGAAAGAAACCTCAGAAATAAGTAATGTCTGGGGTCAGGAAGTTGATTTTAATGAGTTGGTTTTCATAGACACAGTAATGAGTTACCAGGAGAGCAGGAGACCTTGAACAAACAATAAAAGACTATATAAAATTTTCCTCGGGCTAGCATTACTTAAGTCTTTTCTGCAACTAGCCTGAGGAAAAGGAAGCACGGAGTAGCAAACAAGGAGACAGCCATGGGTCAGAAATCAGAGTTCATAAAGTAAACCAGACAGCAGATTCTTGTCAGCTGGATTCAGTCAGTTGGCCAGATTTGGCGACAGAGACCAGATTAACAAAGATCTTGAACTTTACAGGGAATCACCATGGGACTCATGGTGGGTAGGGTCTAGCCAGGGGTATAAAGGCCAGAATTTATAAAGGAAACAAATAACCATAGCACCATTTTTTGTGGCAGGGAGCTGAGAAATCCTATAATCTAAAAGGGCATTAGTCATTGGGCTGTTTTTTTCCATGTCCACCACTGATTTTTGACCTTGTGGACTCAGGAGTATTTTCTGCTGTTATATAAAAAGAATTTGATCTGCTTAGTCACATATTTGAGAGGGTGGGGGCAGAGAGAGAGAGGGAGAGAGAGAGAGAGAGAGAGAGAGAGAGAGAGAGAGAGAGAGAGAGAGAGAGAGAGAGAGAGAGAGAGAGAGGTATGTGCCATTGGGAATTGACATCCCAGATGCAAGACAGAGCTCTGCCTGGGAAGTACAATGCTAGATCCTTAAACTGTCTGGGAAGCTGAAAGATCCAAAGAATTGAGGCTACTTGAGAAACTGGAAAATATCCTGTCTACCAAAGGACTCAAGCTATTTGTGAAACTGGATCATCCTCTAAACCACACACCTGTGACATTTACCCAGTCTTATAAGCATAAACCCTAATCCCTGAAATTCAGGATTGACTAATCTCCTAGAATCTGGCCCCTCTCCTCCCTTGGAGAGTGAATAAATCTTTATCACTTGCTCACAAATCTTCCTATTGCTTGCTCACTCATGGTGAATACTTTCTGTGCTCCAGTCATCCACCATATGCATTCACCTTACAAAGTGAAGTAGAGGAGGGAGGAAAAGGTATTGTTAAGGGAAGGACTCCTCAGACCATAATGAGGGGGATCTTGCTGGACACAGCGACACAGATCCAATAAGTTAGTTAGGCAGCTACTCAACAGCCAAGTCTTAGTTTGGGGATCCTTTGAGGACTCAAAATGGGGTCTTGCCACAGTTGCCATTTGTATTAAGCCAAGGGCCCAGCCAAGGGACCCCATTCTGTGAGTTCTTTGGCAGTCCATCATAGAAATTAGTTGAAGGTCAAACAATGGCTGTGACAAGTGCTTTATTGGGTGGGGAGCTGGAGGAGTCTTGAGTGGGTCTTTTAAAACACTTTTCAACCAAGCAACATCTTGCCGATAACTTCCTGCTGTACTCTTGAGTCTGCAACGTGGGAAAAAGATCAGCTGACAGCAACTGGTCAGCAAGATAAAATCTCTTCCCAGCTGCTCACCTCCTGAAGTGATAGAAACATATTTAGAGAGAACAGGAAATGGATCAAAATGAAGGCACAAATTATTATCGCAATTGAGAAATAAATGGCTTCAGTGAAAAAAGGGAAAATTAGCAAAAGGTCCATCCTTCACAATGGGATAGTTAATGGTTTCTAAAGTTGTTGGCCTTTTTACCAAGGAGTGTTTGGACATTGTGCAGTGCAAGGGACAGATACAATTTTCCATAATCCAGAGACCATTTCTGGACCTTGTCTGTCTCATTTATTGTATTATTTTTCTGAATTTGGGAAAGGTGAAAATCATGTGTTCAGAGGCGTTATAAATACAAAACAAGTCTCCAGCGGCAAGCTATAGGAAATATTCTTTTTTTTTTGGTCTGGGCAATATTTTAAAAGCATACCACAAGAAACAATAATCACTAGTGAAGAGGCTAAAGAGAACACCCCAAGTCTCTCAGAATTGTTGTCTTGTGAATGCCTCACTCTGACATGCAAAGCCAAGGACAATGGAGGACAGGCCCACAGGCAATGAAGAATATCTTATTCTCCTTAGTCCTTTCTTTCATCAAATATGCCACCTGCTAAACACTGGTTCTCTACCCTTTCTCTTATCCAAAAATAGTCCCTGTTATCTAGAAGAATGTAATTTAGTTTAAGGTCTTCATCCAAAAGATAGTTTTATCTTTAAATAGTCCTCTCTAACTAAGAAACCAATCTCTCAGCCACTGGTGACCCCATCCTGTCTTCTGTAGCACTCCAGTTCTGTTCCAGGCCTAAGCTCAGGATATAATCTGTTGGTTTGACCCAGCTACACCAGAATTTACCACCATGCAAATTCTCCACATCTGTTATTAAATTTGGACTTAACTCTTACTAATCACACCGAATGTTAATTTGTTCATTTGTCCAGCCTGTGAAGAACCTCAGAGAAATGGGGGAACTTTTTCTATGGCCCCTACACTAAAAACTCTCTTTTTTAAACAATTATATACTTTATTAAAATTATTTGAGAACATATCTGAGACAATGAAGCCTAACAGAATATTTTAACAAAAATAATAAAGTGGTCCTTGATGGCACAAAACAACTGTATCAGTTTATAGAAAGATAACACAAAGTTTGATTTTCTTTTTTGATTCACCATTCATGTATTAATTTATAACAAAGGATTTATTAATACTCCATTATATATGTATATATGTATATGTTTTAAGACATTCAAGATATACAAATGTACAAATAGATGATAAACATAAAGGTTTCAATTTTAGTCAATATATAATTAATTTACAACTATATTAAAAATACAATGATTGTTATATTGAATTTATAATTTTTATAATCTGTAATTATTTATTTGACAAAGATACAAAGATTTATTTTCCTGTCTCTATATTTGTATATTTCTGTATCTATTGCTAATCCTGTAAGAATGACCTCTATAACAAAGTTGAAGATAAAGCAATCATAAAAACACCTGTCAATATTTAGTGACCAATCAGTTTTGGTGGCAACTTTTTTTAAAAGAGGAAGGAAGCAGGCAGGAATGAAAGCAAGTCAGAGAAGGGGGAGGAAGAAACATTTAAATTAGTTTATTTAGTTGTTCATTATGGTTGTTCCCCCTGCCCAGGGTCACAAACCTGGGTCCTTGTGAAGCAGACCTTACAAACTCAATGATTAACAAAAACAGAACTGTTTCTCTCTTTTTTCCTTCCTTGAAATTTTCTTATAATTAAACCTATTGCTGGGGAAAACCCTGAAGGAAAGCACTAAGATTTAAAGTCAATCTGCTGCTGGAAGATTCTTGGTGCCACCCCAACAATACAACTGTCCCAGGTGCCATGAGCCATCAGCTTTTCCAAATCCTTTTCCTATATCTCTTCAGGCCATCCATTGCTTTTTTCCCTTTTCTTTTAAAAAACCCTCACTCTACTAGGGGGATGGGACGGATGGTTATTTTTGGACATGAGTTTGTCAAACCCCAATGTATCATGTGTTGTATAATGTAGGCAGCAAACTGCTTTCTGCCTGCTTCTGAAAGATATCCTGAGACAGAAGTTCTCACAAGTCAGCAGAGCAAGAAGCAGATAACAGAAAGCTGCCGCTGAGCTCTGACCTTCAAATGTTCAACTGTTCCTAATAGCAGTAAAACAAGCAAATACCTGCATTCTTTCTTTGCTTTGCAACATTCTCATTACCTCATTGTAACCCAGCCCTATAAAATGAATCAAGGAGTCAGGATCTGGGTCACTGCCTCTCAGAGAGTGGTGTCCCACCTGGCCCCCACTTTTCTAGATGTATGTTGTCTGTCCTTTAGGCTCCTACAGCCTCTGCTCAGGGATCCTTTTGATCAGCCACGGGGGTTGTGGCAGTTTAAGAGGCCCTGACCTGTCAACATCAAACTCATCCTCTGTGATTGACTTTCTGTGGTGATGGGTGGTAAGGACCTGATACTAACACCTGGGCTCTATGTGGACTACTGCAGAAGTCACAGACTTAACACCTGAGCCACCAGGGTGCACTGGTGAGCTTCTATTTCATTTGCTTACTTGTTTGGTATGTCTATCACTCCTGCCATCTTCTGGGAGCAATGCTCCTTCATATTTTTGAAAATGGTTCCTTTACTTAGTTGAGTCATGTGGTTATTATAGAGGATTAGCAGATCCTAATATCTTCCCTATTTCCTGGCCAGTGTTGATTGTTTCAGAAAGCAGGCATGTAAAGCCAGTTGGCTCAATCAGAATCCCTCTCAGATTTAAAAGGCTCAAGTTGGTTTGTACAAGAGAAACCAAGCATTGTTAATGATGTGGTTCCTGCCAGGTGGAAGGAAGAAGGAGGAAGAATATCTGAGAAAATATTGGTGACAAGTAAAGAAAAGCAAAGACAAGTGATGGGGAAGTGTCTAGCATTTCTGGAACTCCCGAGGCCCAGCTCTCCTCACTGTAACATGAATCAGAAGGATACATGTAAGGTGATTTATGGAGAGGGGTGCAATATCTATTTATCTATCTATCTGTTAGGTAGATAACTAGACATGAAGCACTCGGTGTGGGATTCTACCAGACAAAAGTTATCTTATTAAAGAAAACCTGCTGAATATCAGCACTGAGTCAGTGAAACCCTCTCAAGGCCAGAGACATCTTTCGAGCTCCAGGATTTTCAAAAGCACTGAGTTAGTTAGACACAAGAAGGGGTACCAAGGACAGAGAATATTTCTTGATTACAATGACAAGAGTCTCAACCAATCAAAAACTTAAGAGTCAGACACCGTGGTCAGACAGTCCAGTCTCAAACTGATCCAGTAAGAACTGGATGGAGATATATGTACAGAAAGAGCAAAACACTGTCCTTAGATGACCTTCTTCATTATAATGTCTTCATAATAAAATTGACATTGTAGTTTTGCCCCAACCCCATGGGTTTTGCTTAGACAGTCATGGGAAAGAGCATGCACAGTATGCGTTTGGCTATATAACTCCACCTGTCAGTTAACATGAAAGACAGGAGCAGAATCTGCCTCTGGGGAAGGTGTAACAGAGGACAAGTAGGAAATATTAGCCTCCACAAGGAATATTTAGGCTGCTGAGTTCACTTGGAGCAGCCCATTCTCCTCCTTAAGAATGGAGTATTTCTTTTTCACGGATGGCTGAACCAAATCGGGTTCAGCCCATCCTTCTCTCTGAGGATATACTTTACCTTTAATAAACCTGCACTACTTTTGCTTGCAATAGATCTTTTTCAACAAAACTTTCACATATCTGCTCCTCCCGTGAATTTTTTCCTGTGGGGATACAAAGACCAAGGTCTAGAAATCCAATGCAGAACACTAAAGAATTGGGAGAATAAAACAAACCTGGTAGCATCTTAATTTATAAGCCCAGTTATCTATCTATCATCTATCAATCTTTGGTCAAAAATAAATGAGGAACTTTTTTAGTAGACAACATAAACATGGACAATGTTTATGATTAGACTATTTTTGAGTTCTATATGAAGTTAATGCTAATAGATGATGTCACCCATATGCAATAATTCCTTCCAGGATTACTCTCAGGTACAGACAGGGCAGAAATTAATTCCATATGACTGCAAAAGTGGTGTTGATACAACTGAAATCCAACAATGCAGTCTGAAATTTTCACTGGGCATTGTTAAGAAAAATTATCTAAAAGTTGGAAATCAAATGAGCATGCTATTGGGGCTTGGTAGTATTGTTTAATAAATTCATCCAAGGATTATTGAAATTTCTATTGCTCTTTACTATTTGGCAAAAGTCCATATACTTTTTATCATATTATTTTGTAGAATTCTATCTGTGGAAAAGATAACCCCCAAGTGTTACAGCTGTATTGCTCATGTTGTACCTAACTCATCAACTTCTTTAAATTCTTTTTTACTTTGACATTTATTGAAGTAACTGCTTTACAAAATAATATAAATCCATAGGTGTGGGTTCCCCATTTCTCAGCTTTATGACAACACACCATAATGGGCAATGACACTTCCTAACATGGTAAAATCTATATACCTCTGCCTCAAAGCCAGTTTCTCAAAGTAACATTAGTAACACTTCTACTAAAATCAGGAAGAAGATAATTTAATATAATATTTCTACTTCCATTAGAGGTATTCTTGAAGTTAATTTGTCAAACTAAAACAATTTAATGAGTAATAATAAGGAAGTGCAAAACTTTCTCTGTCAATAATATTATAGATCTGTGAACCCCAAGGCAATAATGGGGAAGTTATTACAAATAACAAGTTGTTATGTAAATAAGCAGGATACAAAATTAATATCACACGTAGATTTCATATACACAAAGAATAAACAGAATATATAATGAGAAAGTCTCCCATTATCTTATCAAAATAAAATAAAATAGCTAGACGTAAATCTAAAGAGAAAAGTGCAAATATATAAAATCCAAATGAGGAAAACAAACATTTCAGAAAGACACAAAAATAGATCTGAAAGACAGCATGCTCTTAGCTAGGGAGACTAGAGTAGTCTTAAGTGGTTTACAGATATAGAATAAAACTTTCCTAAGTTTTCTCAAAAGTCAGAATCCAGGCACACCCTGGTGGTTTATCAGTTAAATCTTCTGGATATTGTACACATACCTCCCAAGAACACAGTTTCACAAAGCAGAGCAATGGGTGAGACTGGGGGGAGTGAAGCAGCCAGGATGAACAACTAAATAAGAATAAACAAAATGCTGAGAGACATAATATTTAACAGCTTTTATTTATTGTAGCAACTTACTTACATACCAAAATAACCTCATATCATAATACTTGCATTATCCTTTGTATGCTCATGTATCAGTAATGAGGGCCTCTTGTTTATCGGTGATATTGAGAATTTGTTTGTCTCTCTTTTCCGAGACCAATTATCTAGAGGTTTTTTATCACTTTTATTGATCTTTTCATAATTTTTACTTTATTGTTTTTTAGAAGAGAAAGGTGGAGGTAGGACTGAAGGTGAGTAGGCAGGGAGGAAGAGAGAGTAAGAAGCAGCATTTATTTGATTTAGTTGTTCATCTTGGTTGTTCCCCCGGCCCTGTGTCCTGAACCTGGGTCCTTGGATGCATGTGAACTATGACCAGAGCCATTATCCACTAGGCCAACAGGACACAGCCTACTGATCTTTTTAAAGGAGTAGCACTTGATTTTTTTATTTAGTCTATTGATTTATTTTCAATTTCATTCATTCCTTAACTTTTATTATTTCTTTCATTCTATTTATTTTGGATTAAGTTTCTTTTATTCACTAGTAAGCTTAAATTACTGATTTTATAAATAATCTAAAGATTATTCTTTTTTAACATATGCAGCCAATGCTAGACATTTCCCTAGAAGCACTGATTCTGCTGCATCCCACGAATTTTAATAAGTTGTATTTTTACTTAAAAGTACATAATGGAAGAATTTCAAAATCACCACTTTGCAGTTGCCACAAAAAATCAGGGTGAATATCAAAGTTATTGTGAAATCTCTATTTCCAAATATGTTGGGCAACCTGATTCAGTTGCACTGTGACAAAATGCTATTTCAAAGAGGAAAACATAGCTTAATATCAGATTGGTCTTGCAATTAAATATGTGTGTACCAATAATGTGACCACTTGTCATTATTAACCTACTGATAGTTACTATCCTTTTGTTGTAAACTCTTGCCCATATGTTTAACTTGCATCCACAGAGGTTTGCAGCCAAAAACAAGATACAAGTTAATAATTGACAGAATTGATAAAACTCTAATACATAGAGAAATTATTTTTATTCAAGAGAAATATATCATCTCATACCGTTTCTTTCAGAATCATTGACTTTCCTCATCTATAACATCCAGAGCCTAAAAAACAATTTTCACATATTTTATCTGGTTTGTTAGATTGTTTCAGGAATGATGTTATGTAGAGTTTCTGTTATTCTATTTTGGCCAGAAGCAGAAGTTTAAGCACTGATGGTAGAAAAAAAAATAGAGTTTTCAGAGAAACTAAGCTGATAAGATCTATTGTTTTTAAATGTAATTCTGCTTATTTAACTTCCAGCATTCCAAAAACAGAAAAAAAATAACAGAACGTTGCAAAGTGTGTTTAGTTCTTGAACTTGCATTCATTCAGTGACTTGTGGCTTGGCTGAAAATGAAGTTCTACAATTTGTTTAAACACAGTTTAAAATTACCGTTTTAACTACTTAACTAAAACATTTCCAAACACTTCTCCTGCCAGTTGACCTTCTTCCACAACTAAGAATGGCAGCAGAATGCTATGTCACTGTAGACACAAACAAGACCATGGGAAGCTAAGTGGATGCCCACAACAGTGTCCACAGGTCCCTCCTCACAGGCATGCTCTGAACTGTGGCACCCCCCACAAAGCATCTACCCACAGTCTCAACCTCAAGCAAGGACCATCGAGAGTTGTCTCACTTGTTTTGTTCTTTTTACAAACCATAGATATATACAGGTGATAACTCAGGATTTCAAGTTAGTAACCATACAATTACCACCACCTTGCAAATTAAGAAAACATTTTGCCATGCTTTGTCACACCACATCAAAGTGCACAGAGTTGGAACACAAGTCTCTTTGAGAGGCTACAGCATATGAGCCAATGGTGCAATTAAACCTAATGAGGAAAGCAGACCTGTCTCTTACAAATAAGAGATATGCCTCTTATGGCGCTCACCTCTTCTAAGATACTCGCAAGAAGACAAAAAAGTAGTTTTTCTCCTCTTCCTTCTCCTCTCCCCCCTCCTCTCTTCCTCCTCTTCCTCCCGTTCTTGCTCTTCATCATCTCCATCCTCCTCTTTCACCTTTCAGGGACAACTTTAATGGAATTCTTTGTGCCTTTCAACTTTCCTTTTGACTTATTGTCATCAATATCCTTGCTGCCTAAAGGCTGCCTTTCACTGCCATCCAACTTTTCCACATCTCACCCAGCTTCTTCGCCGCATCTCCAATAAAGACATCAGGGTTCATGGATTTGATCCTGAGACAGAATTTGGAAGAGAAGAATCCAAACCAGGACCTCTGGGTGGACAATCAGGGTCTTTCTTTTTGCCTACCTTAACATGTCCATAATCCTTCATTTCCCAATTATTGTGTACTTTATCTGCCTTTCACATTTCATCAACTTTAGATTCCTCTTTCCCATTGGCTTCCACCTCCCAGAGTACTTCTTGGAAAATTCTGCAAAACTGACAGGGACCTCTGGGTTTTCATGTTATGTTCTTCCCTGCACACCAGCACAAAGAAGCCAAGGTAGACATTTTACCCTTTGGTTTCTTGAGATCACCTTTGACCATGCTGACTTTATTGTTTGTTATTCTGGGCAGCACAGGACATGACCTGCAGCTCAGTCCTCCCAACCTCATGCTAGCTGCCTGCATAACAGAAGTTTGTGATCTAAGATTGTTAATACTGCAGATACTCACTGAGAAATACTCCTCTCCTGGGAACATATCCCATAGGTACACTGTATAAATAAATATATGGGTGTGTGTGTGTGTGTGTGTGTGTGTGTGTGTATATAATGCAGCTATTAAAACAGGTAAATGAAAGCTTTACTAGATGACCTGGAGGTTATTACCCTGTGGTATTATTAAGCAAGGATAAGAGAGACATTGTATAACACAATTGCATCATTTTAGAGGATGAACCCTAATATTCATGTGTGTATATCCGAGTGTATGTGCACTTGCTTTTATATTGTATCTTGCTAAGTGAGTGTGAATTTGAATATAGAAATTTATACATGTGTTTGTTAATAAGGACAACTGAAAGACTTGAGACGAATTAGTTAGTGAGGGAACAGAAAAAAGGGGGAAAGATGCATATTGTAAATATGTTTTAAACTTCCATCATGTAAGTTAAACAAAATCTCTAGATCAATGGGGTTATGTAATAATTTAAATTAATTAATCCAATGCCTTTCCTTTTTAAATAGCTTTAAAATTTAATTTTCTCTACAATGTTACATTAATATTAAATAGAGGCATGAAAGATATGCAAAAGACAAATCAAATTTCTGGAGATGAAATCTGCAATGTCTGAGATGACAGCATTAACATTAGATTAGACACAGGAAAAGAATGTTAGTATACTGGAAGCCATAATAGCAATGGAAATTACTGAAAATAAAACAGAAAAAAAGGAACTGAAAAACGAAAAAAAAAATCAATGAGCTGTGGGAACATCAATCCAGCAAATATATGAGTAACTGAATTCCCTTATGGAAGGCAGAGAAAAGGGAAACTGAAGATATGAATAAACAATAGTCAAAACTTCCACAAACTTAATAAAACTATAAATCCAAGCATATCCACATATCCAAGCAACTCAACAAACTCCACACAATAAAGGGTACAACTGATTTGGAGAACATAATCCTAAATATATTTGCATTTAATAGCAGAGCTCCAAAATACCTGGTGCAAAAAACCCCTGATAATCATTAAAAATACATTGACAAATTCAGAGTTATAGTCTGATCTCAACATACTTCTCTCAAGTAACAGAACATTTGAAAAATCAGAAAGGATATAACAGACTTGAATAATATTATCCACCATCTTGACCTAACTGGCATTTACAGAACACTCCACCCAAAAGTAAAACAGAACACTCATTCTTCCCAAATGCACGTTGAATATTGACCAAGATAAAGCATATTTTGGGTCATAAAACAAGTTTAATAAATTCAAAAGGATTCAAATCATTCACCATATGGAATTAAATTAGAAGTCAATAACAAAAAATTCAGGAAAAACTCCTGTGAAAATTAATACACAGAATTACCATTTAAATGTGGTCAGGCAGCTATAAGAAATTACCCATGCATGCACAATCATCAAACTACAGAACTTAGGATACCTGGCATCTCTGATGAGAAGTGATATTGCTTCCCGACTCCAGAATACAGAAGGAGGCATCTTTACTGAGCTGTTTCCCCAAAAACTATATAAGGGGGTGCTAACTTTGAGTTAAAGGCACTACAAGAAAGTCTCACCATGAGACTGCACTTACCACACTGCCTTTTTGTTGTTTCTAAATTTTATTGATGGAATAACTGATTGCTTTTGTTTAAGTCAACTCATTTGGTGGTCCTTGTGGGATCCAGGGGTAGACCCTGGACAACTCTGAGGCTGGTGGAAAAACAGCTGCCGGTGTCCACTGCACTCATTGAGTCCCTTACTTTCAAACTGACTCCTGGAGCCAAGATCCACCATGCAATGTTGAATTCTTCAGAGTGGGTCTTCAGAAAGTTTTCTTGCTGTACCAGGTCTTGATTTTTTTCTGGGAATACCACTGTGGCATATAGGCTGCTCTTTTCAGGAAGCTGGGCTATCCCATTGAGACTGAAACAGCCTTTGGTAGATCATTTGAAATCAGGTCGTTCTATGGCAGCTATGCTGGTCTTCGGTCTGTCTGATCTTTTGGGGATGGATTGTCCCAATTTGGGGCCTGTCATTGTGTGTGAGTATTCAGAGTAGCACCAGCCTGCTTAAAAACGGGCTGTTTCCTTGTTAGAAGTCATGCTATTCTATGCGAGTACTCAAGGTCACCTTTAATCTGATTTTCCTTCTGCAGATAAGGGTGTCCTAAAAAGGAGTAGACTGTTCAGGAATCCTTGGTTCAAAAAATACAGTGAACCAGAATGGAGCAGGAAACTGTGTTTATTCCAAATCTAGTGAATTTGGCAAATCAGCTTGCTCATACCTTAGATGAGCCATACACAAAAAAGATTATAAAGATCCTTAATCTTCATCATCATCAAATGAAGGTCCCTATATGGAACAAAAACCCCTTAACCTTTGCTATTACTCTTTTAAAAAATATGACATTGGCAAAGAGATTGCCACAAACACAAGCATTTCAAGTTTGAAGACTTCCAAACAGTCTTTCCAAAGTTCTTCTAATTCCCAGGGATTGGGCTTCCAGGAACCATAGGCTCCTCTTCCCAACCTCCCCTCCTCCTTCCATCTCTTCTTAACCAGTTTGGAGAGTCAACTTTCTAGGTTGGCACTGTTTCTTTACTGACGCTGGAGTCACATTTTCAGTGCTTAAGTCCAAGGCTACATACAAAACAGCTCTTGTCTCGAAGTACTAATGCAACTCAAATACTGAGGATTTCTGATAAATCCCAAAGGCTCCTATCTCTGAATTTACTGTGTTTTAATACCTTTGAGAGGTATCCATCCTTTTCTCCTTAGTTCTTCTGCCCTTATTCATTTATTGGGTTAAGACTTAGAAAAGTACCATGCCGGGATTTCTTTCTTCTGAAAGGGGGACTCATTCTAGACGCTGACAGTAGTGATCAGTCAACAAAGGGACAAAGTGGCTGTCTCTGACAGTGGTTGATTCTGAAGACACTGACCATTCGTCCCTACTGAATCAGACACACTTCACCTTATGGGCACATTATTCTACTGATGTCGCCAAAATTTGTGGCACACCTCCAAAGCAACATTCCAGTAGGTCCTACCAAACTCTTCTCCAAGTTAATTAATATCTAAGTAAAGAAGCCCTTCTAAGCATAAAACATGTAACAGAAGATAACAAGGCCAAAGACCTCATTATTCCTTTTAAAATGTTTTTTAGTTTTTATTACAGTGATGATTAAAGACATTAAAATAATTTCCTATGTATAGGTTCCCCATTTCTTAGTTAGGTTTCAACACACCCTGCCCTCCACCAAATCACCAAGTGTTCTTCCCCATTGTCCAGTGGGCTCCACCACCATTTGCCCCCTCCCACCCCATTCCCTTTTGGTCACCTCAGTTCTGTTGCAAGTGTTTCAGGGTTCATTATGTTTCATCTGCTCCTTTGTTTTGTCTAAGGCTTCATTATTCTTTGCACTAGCCCTTAGAATATCCCAATTTTACCTGGAAGAAAACCCAAAGGTGAAACCCAAAGGTGGAGTTTTGTCCAGGACTTCAAGCAATAAACAACACTCATTTTTTGGCATTCAACTGAGCCTAGCCCCCAGATACAGTTAACACCCATCCCCGTTGAGGCAAATTCTTCACTGACTGATTCACGCAGTGTGTACTGTAGCCTCCCAGTTGCTGAAGCTAGTCAGTATGTTTGCCTCAACTGTGGAAGAAAATTCACCTGAACATAATACTTTGGGATTTCACTGAAAGCCCTTCTTATATCTCATAAATCCTGAAGGCCGATCCGGGAAATAAAAAGCTCCCCAGAGACTCTACCTTGATGTCATGTTTCAATGACTGACTTATTTGTTTTCCCTCCCTTCCCTCCTCACAGGAAGGCAGTAGCCACTTGCTAAAGCTCTTAGCCTTAGAGGGACACAAGGTGGCCAAAGTGACAAAGTCTGGGTCCAATATGTAGGGCATCTAAGATCAGAACCAGGGGTCCACCTGGATCCAGATAAACTTCGGAGTCCTCTGCTTCCCCTAACCCAAGATTAAATGCCAACTGTGAGGTTTTCTGGGTCTAGCCGGTTTTTGCCAAAACTGGATTCCAAATTTCTCGTGGCAAAATCTCTGTGTGCTTTATTTAAAAAAAAGAAAAACACTGAAACACCCTGGTAGCCTAGTGGTTTAACCTCACCAGGCATCACCCACATACATTCCCAAGGTCCCTGGTTTAGGAGAGGGGTGGGGCAGGTGGGGAGCAATCAAGATGAACAAGTAAACAAAATAAATAAAATGCTTCTTCCTCCTCTCTCTTCCAGTCTGCTACATGCCTTCATTCCTGCCTGCACCTTTCCTTTAAAAACAAACAGAAACAAACAAACAACACCAACAAAAACCCTGACCAAAATTTTTTTTAGAGTCCAGGTCTTGTATTTATTTTTACACCTTCCAAGCCATGAATTCCTAAGGAACAGGTTCCAGCAGCTCAGGTGTCTTCCCACTGGTTCTCACAAAATGATTTTCTTTGAGGGTAGCAGGCTGGCACTTCTTTTGAACCCAAGTCCCTTTCTCTTTGGTGTCTTTCTTTTTCCTGATCATTTTCCTTCTCACATTTCAGGAAGCTATCTTGGCTGTAAGAGGGCTTAATATGCTCAATATGAACACACTAATCTCTGGGCAAGAATCTTACTCTTTCCTTGTTTGCATGCTGGGTAGCACTGTAGACTCTTCCAGCTTTGCACTGGGAGCATGTGCAGGGCATTCTGCTTTGAATAGACCCCTTCCCTGGATGTCCATAGTATTCCCTGTCTTGTAGATGTGCACAGATGTGGCCCCAGGAACATCTGTAGGTGGAGAACAGAGGCTGGGTTCCTTGACTCTTTTCCTTTGTGATGGTCATTTTGGCAAATGGCAGTTCTGGCTGAAAGGGACCCTGACTACATTTTATGGGAAGAACAGGATATGACCTTCAAAGCCTTAAAGGGGAGTTTAATAAACCCACTTTCCCTTGGACACCACAATGACCAAATTACCTTCTTCCTTGATGTAGATTAAATGGAAGGGAATCTCCCCAGGGTATGCATCCCAAAACAGGGGGACATGTCGAACCATCCATCCACAAGATCCTGTGGCATGAGGACACCCTTCCTGTCATATAGCCACTGTGTTGCTGTCCTGTTGGCGAAGGCCATGAGGAAATCATGGTGGACCCTTGTTACCCTCTTTGTACCTCAGACGATAGAAGCCTTCCTGAATTCGTATCGCACTCAACATATTTCAGTCAGCTGCAGTCCCTCCTATAAAAACCTTTTGCTGACTGCTCCCCATATAACTGCTTCACTCTGTAACGACTTTAACCCAGCACATATGAAGTTTCTCAGAACTGCTGGATGCTGACGAATCAATCACCTTCTGAGCCCTCATGATGATCCGCCAGAAGCTCCTTTGGGTAATGTTGACCTCTTGTGGTTCACTGACAGTTTGCATTTGAAAGGTAAAAGTGGTGCATTCTGTACTGGGTGCTCAACATGAATACATTTTGGGAAAAGCAAAGAAGCACCTTTGCCTTTGCTACTATAGCCCAACAAGGCAAACTCTACATGCTCACAGAGGCCCGCACCCAGCCACGGACAAAACCACCAATATTTGTACTGAGAGTTGAGATGCTTTTGGAGTATCTCACGATTTTGGAATGTCAAGGGAGCAACATAGCTTCTTTATTTCTAGTAAAGACTAATCTAACGATGACCCTTATGTTACCCATTGTCTGAGCTTTTGTTGTGACTCCAGGATATTCAAAAATTATCTCTCTGGAAGCAAAAGGAAATTGCCTTGCTGATATTTCTGCAAGAAGTGATGCTCATAAGAGAACCAAGAACAGCCAAGCCCCTGTCAGCACCCAAAGGGACACTGCATCAATCAACAACATAGAACAGGTCAGAGAAGCTCAACAGTTGGTTCAAGAAGAGGAAAAGCAGGATTGGAAACAACTGTTGGTACAACAAAAAGAGAAAGCTCTGGTTTCTAGTAATTAGTGGAGATGAGGTCCTACTGGTAGAGGATAGATCCTTAATCCAATAAGACTGGTGTTTTTAAAAGAGAGAAGACACAGACACAGACATAAAGAGAGTGACAGCTAATGACAGAGGATGAGACAAGTTTGATGAAGATACTGTGCAAGAACACCAAGATTGAGGACCGCCACCAGAAACCAAGAGGCAAAAAATTCTACTGAGAGTTTTAGAGGAGTATACCCCATTGACACTTCGATTTTTTTTTTAAGAAGAAGGTAGGCAGGAAGGAGGAAAGAGAAAAATCAAAAAAGTATTTATTTATTTATTTGTTCATTTCCTGATATTTCCTTCTGGCCCTGGGCCACAAACCCAGATCCCTGGGCTTTGTAGTGTCTATGCCCTAGCTGTCGACTTGACAGCTGAGCCACCAGCGTGCTCCAGCACTTTGATTTTGAATACGGAGTCTCCAAAACTAAGAGACAATATATTTCTCTTGTTTTAAGCCAGCTAATCTGCTGTACTTTGTCAAAGTAGCTGCAGGAAATGAATATATTAGTCAGACTGTCATTTACCTGTGAGAACACAGGAAAGATATTATCAGTCATGGCAACAAATGTATAAAATGTACAGTTAAAATCACCAGTATACACCCACCAGAATGAATACAAAAAGACTGTCAATAGCAAGTGTTGCTGAAGATGCAAAACAAGTGAAATTCTCCCACAACTGATGCCAGTACAAAATAATTTAACCACTTTGGAAACCTGTTAGAAAGCTTCTAAGAAAGCTGAACATGCATATTAATTTCATACCTGGGGTGTGAGTGCATGTATCCATAGTCAAGCAAAATGTGTGCATATTCCACAGCACAGCATGTACCAGAACATTTATGAAGCTTAATTCAAAGTAGCTCTAAATAGGACACAACCCACAATTCCATCTTTAGGTGAACAAATACCTATATATCCATAAAATAGAATACTGCTCAGCAATTAAAAATGCAGTACAATTGATGATCATTATTTGTGGATTTTAATCTCTAAGATATTGAAGAAACATTAGTTTACAATATCATATAAGCCTCAGGAAGATATCACTATAAATTAACATCTGTATAGATTCTGTATTTGAGAGTGATTTTGTTTGCTAAAATTATTTGCATGCCCAAATTCAATATGGCATTTCCATCGTCCTGTGGGAGCAAAGTGCTGAAAAATGTGAGTTTCCTGGAATACATATCCCCAGTGAGGACGAACAAGGCCACACTCTTTTTGTTTCAGCCTATACCAATAAACACATGTCATTTTGTGGTCTATTTAGTGCTTTTTACATTTCTGCACTTTTTGTCAGTTATTTCACTGCTTAAAATGATCCCCAAGTGCAGTGCCAAAGTGCCCTCTAGCATTTCTAGATGAAGGAGAAAGTGAAGTGTCTTTTGGAGAAAATATGTGCATAGGATAAGCTACTTGAACCATGAGCTATAATGTTATTGATGATAGGTTCGAGGTTAATCAATCAATAATAGATATTAAATGAAGTATCCCTAAACAGAAAAAAAAAACACATAAAACAAGGTATTTGTTTTGATATTTCTTGTTTATGGGTTGGTAGACATTATATGTAGAGAGAGAGAGATATGTTTATCTCAACGGACTAGACTCCAAGGGACCTACTCGTGAACTTCCCCAGGGAACAATGGATCAGGATTCACCAATTCAGTGCTTGTGGAGAGTTGCTAGAACACAACTGTGAATAATGAGAACCGACTATACACGCAACAACACAGATGAATCTCACAGCAACTCTGAGCCAAAGCAGATGTGCATTATTTTAGGGTTCCATTTATATCATGCTCAAGAAGAGGTAAATCTAATCTATGAACGTTGGAAAGTGATGATGGAAGAGTATTTATAGAAAATTAAACAAGGGCACTATTTGGGCTGATTGGAAATGTTTTATATCTTTACTGGGGATCTGGAAATTGAGAAAAAAACACAAGAGCTGGTCCTATTTCATGACTACTCACTCAGCTCTTACAAGTTTTCACCTCAGATTTGCTCATGGCAATGCTCTCATTTTGCCACTGGATGGCACTGCTGCAGAAATAACCAAAATTCTGGCTGAAAATTTCCTCTTCTAGTTCAGGTGTTTAATTTCAGGCTGTGTCTTTCTCTCTCCTTTAGGAATTTCTGATCTCCATCAACCTCTTGTGACACAGTGTGGACATTGTCCTAAGGTGAGAACTCTGCACTGAACTGAGGCAAAACCGTGGCTACGTAACTTATATCCTTGAGACCTTGGCCCCTTAACCGTTCAGGCCATCTCAGTTCCCTGCTCTGTGTTCCACTCCTGGTACCCCACCCTCACCCCCTGGGTCCCCAGTGCACTTAAGACTATCAAATTCTACAACATGAGCCTAATCTTCCATTCCTGGGTGACCTAAAGGGAAATTCAAAGAGAAAGCTGATATCCTCAAGTCATATAATTGATATTTCTAGAAGTTGAATCTAGAAATGGAGTAAATTCATATCCATTGGGGAATAACAAGTGCTTTATCTTGTTAAAAACAAGCAAGCCTAAAATAGTGGCTTGTGCTAAAACCCCATGTCATCAAACTGACTTAACCCCAAACAGTTTCAGAGCCCCCAGAAGAGGAGCCTTAAACCTGTCAAAGACAGGTTGGCACTAGTTAGGTCTTCTGTCTGAAGAGCCCTACCATCCGTGCTAGGACCGTAATGGCTGCAACAGATCCACTTCTTTGTCGGGCGTAACTTCCTAGCTCCTGCTCTCTTTTGTCTATAAAAGTCTTCCGTTTCGTATAGCTTCTCAGAGATCATTTCTATCTACTAGATTGGATATTGCCCAATTCAAATCTATTTGTACTCAAATAAGTTCTTAGAACTTTGAATATGCCTCAGTTTATCTTTCAACAGGTTTTTTTCCAATCATTAACAAAATGCATTAGCTCTGTACTGGAGGACTTGGGGATTTTCAAGATCTACTGTTAAGTGAGAAAATAAAAATGCAGGAAAGTGTGCATAAACCAATGATTTAGTTCCCCTTTATGTGTGTGTAGGTATTTATATTAAATTATATGAACAGAAATAAAAATGTGGGAAGGTACCTATATAGCTATTAATAGTGTCTCCTTGGGATGGGATGAGAGAAAGGGGAAAACAAAGAAAAAAGACCTTACTAACAATTAAGATTTAGTTAACAGCATTATGATATTTTAATCCATTTTTGCAAATTTTATGTTCTGTGAATGTACATCTACATGTGTATATATGAACAGATATCTATGGGTGTAGACACATGTATATCTATGTATAACAAATCTAGTCTTTTCTATATATTTTCTATCACTAAAATTACGAAGTATTTTATGTCTATTTTCTCTAGATAGCTTGGTTCATTTCATAATTACACCCTAGTCCATCCGAAGTCTCTCTTTCCATGTAAGTTGTAAGGAAGAAATTTAATTAAAAACATATTTTTTAAAGGAAAGGTACGGGCAGGATGAACAAAGGCAAGTAGGCGGATATGAAGAGAGTAATGGAAGAAGAATTTTATTTATTTTATTTAGTTGTTCATCTTGGTTGTTCCTCCCAGCCCTGAGTCACGAACCCTGGACCTTGGGATGCGCGCAGACCATGCCTGACTGGAGGCCATGAAATCAAGTGCTTAGCCACCAGGGTGCGCCAAGATGATATTTTTCAATCATTACTATTTCTTTTTTTTTTTCAATAACTATTCATTATTCAACCTATGACTAATCTAGTCTCGCACATTGATGATGTTTACAATCGAGGTAATATTAAGCTATAATATTGAAAATAAAATTTTATTACTTATACTAACAACCGAGAAAACATTCTTTAGTGTTTAAAAAAGCTCCTGTGGCAACTCAGTACGAACATGGGTTCAGATGCAGCTGTGAGCTGTGCTGTGACAGAGGAAAGGGGAGGCCAGACCTTCTGAGAGCGCGACGTCGGA
>RJWH01006859.1:0-48105 GCA_004363575.1 Solenodon paradoxus
GATGGATGGATGGATGGATGGATGGGTGTGGAGGTGGATGGATGGATGGATGGATGGATAGATGCATTGATGTATGGATGAGTACGTGGATGGATGGTGTGGAGGTGGATGGGTGGGTGGATGGATGGATGGATGGATGGATGAAATAGTAGTTGTATTGCTAGATGGATGGATTTCACTTCATGAAATGAGACATTAAGGTGACTTCATACTAATACAAAGCCACCAAGAATATGTAGAAAGCTGGCTCACAGTTCCTGGGTGAGCTGGTGGGGTTGGGCCTCCAGTTCCATGACCTGGGTGCTGGTGGAGTCAATGCCTGTTTAAAACTGAGTAGTATCCCATCTAGTTCTTCCGTCCCTTCCCTTCTGTCTCCTGAGGTAATGACTGGTTGAGGAGCTCATGTGGAATACAGATGAGGGTGTGAAGGGGCTCTCGTAGATCTCTGTGGTCCACAGCGCGGGATTCACACCTCTGGCCCAATAGCATCATCAGCCTAGTGCACACAGACCTGTGGCCTGGATGCCAAGGGCGCTCTGCTCCCCTCAGCCCCTCTCGTCTAATGCAGGCAGACTTTTTAAAAGAACAACGTGCATTGGCTCGTTGTTGCTCCTCTAAGTGGTTGTCTTCTACTTGTCATCCGCTCGGAGTCCACCTGCCACTTGGTCGCCCGTGCGCCCGCCTCCCCACACATGTCCTCTCTGCTGCCCTTGTCACTCTCTCGGCACCTTGCCCAGGTTCCCGCTTATCCCAGCCCCTCTCCCCTGAGCTCCTGGAACTCTCCTCTCTCTTCCAGCCCTTCAGCTGATGCTTCAGCGTCATTCCATTTTGAGCAGGGACTTGGTGTGGTCTCTATTGGCTCCAAGTTTGTCCTCAGGCTACTTCTAACTGCCTTATTCTTCTCGATTGGCTGCCACTGGGGGCTGGGCTCGGTGTTGAATTCCAGTTGTGTTGGTGAGGAGGACCTGCCTAGACTGCTGGTGATGCTGGGAGCTGTGGTTGTGACTGAGGTCCCTCAGGGAGACGCTTAGGCAGGGGGAGTCAGAGAGGAAAGGGGACTCTGGGTAGGTGGATGGATGGATGAAAGAAAGGGTGGATGGAAGGAAGGAAGTGGGGAGGGATAGATGGAAGGGAGGGAGGAGGGAAGGAAGGAAGGAAGGGTGGGGTAGGGAGGAGGGATGGAAGGAAGGGAGGGAGGGAAGGAAAGAAGGAAGGGAGGGAGGAGAGAAGGAAGGAAGGGAAGATGGATGGAAAGAAGGGAGGGAGGAGGGGAGGAAGGGTGGATGGATGGAAGGAAGGGAGGGAAGAGGGATGGAAGGAAGGAAGGGAGGGAGGAATGAGCAGAGGGTCCTGAAAGGCAAGATTTTTCCTTTAAAGTTCAGTGCAGATGCCATCTTCCAGTGAGGTCTGTCCTCAGAATTCCACTTCCCTTTTTTATGATTCCTCATTTAAGCCATTTATACCTTTTACCCAAACCTACCTGGCCTCAGAACTATTTCTGTCTGTGTTTAAGATCCTTGGAGTAAGTAACTGCCTTTTGATTCTCGTTTCCGCCTCATTACCTTCCAGGACATCACACATAGCAGGCTCCCCAAGTGTCTGTGGGCCCCGTTCAGCTGGTGGGAGAAAGTGCCCCAGCTTCTGAATTTCCGACTGGAGAGAGGCCTGAGTCCTGGAGGGTGTGATTCTTTCACCATGAATCCCACTCTGGGCTTCTTTGCCGCCAGCCTGGAACCTCGTGGATGCAGTTCCCCTTTACAGGCTCGTAAAGTTCTTCTCCAGTCCACGCTTTTCTTTCCCGTGACTTCCCCGAGTAACTATCCCTTCGTTAGCCTGCGTGAGTCTGACCCCTCTGGCCTCACCTCCTGCCTGTTGCTGCTCCCTCGGTCCTTCCCCAGGAGCCTCCAGAACTCTCCCTGCTGCCTGCCTGGCTTCCTCTTGCCCACAGAACACGAGTCAGGGCAGTCGGTGTTAGGGTCTTCCTCCAACTTCTCTCTCCAGTTCCATCAGAGCCCTTTGCCCCTCAAGCACCCATCTCCCCCTCCACTCACAGCCCCAGCCCCCCACATGCTCATGCTGCAGCCACCAGATTTTGTTCCAGGGATTCATGTGTCACGCCTCTGTCTTCATGCTGCCCACCTCCCTCTGCCTGGGCCAGCCCCATCTTTCCTGTAGCGCCCCCTGACTGCCTCCTGGGGTACCCACCCCTGTTGGGTTTTGTTGGGTTGCTCACTCCTTCCTGTTGTTAGCATATGCCTCCCTCCATGGTTGGAGTTGTTACAGGTGCCTCTGCTGTGACGCTCTTGTCTGTTACTGTCTGTCCTCCAAGTTCCAAGGGCGGGGAACCATTGATCTAGTCTGAGCGGTATCTTCCTGGGGGCGACACGGGAGCATAAAAGCCTTGTGGGCAATCCTAACACAGCGTGGCACCTCTGCTCTTTGTCTTTTGGTGTGCTGTTCCATACACGGCGGCGAGAATGACAACAGAAAGCCACAGTCAGAAATTACTTTGTGACGTCTAAGTCTGTCTGAAAGTGTTGTATTCCCTGGCATACAGGTGCATTCCCTGTAATGCCCACCTCGTTCCGGGCACATCATAGGTTTTAACACATTTGCATTCAGTAGACGAATGTTTCATATTATCTTTGTCACATTTTTTCTCTTATTATTTTCATCAGCATCCTCCTCACTATCATCCCCCCAGCGCCATGAATATTGTGACAAACGTCACAAAGCAATTTCTGATTGCGGCTTTCTGTTGTCATTCTCGCCGCCGTGTGTGGACCAGCACACCAAAAGGCAGAGCAGAGGTGCCACGCTGTGTTAGGATTGCCCACAAGGCTTTTATGTTCCCATGTCGCCCCCAGGAAGATTCTGCTCAATGGTTTTGTGTGGAGATGGGACACGAAGTCCAGAGCGTCTGTGGGAAGATGAATCCCTTTTCCTCAGAGACCACTTTGGTTTTCGTATCACACCTTTAACCTGCACTGACCAATAAGCTTAAAAGGAGCACCACCCACGTTTATCTGAAGATTTCTGTGGTGTTCTTATCCGGGAGCCTGGACTGGACTTAAAAGACTCCCCTTCAACACTCTTCAAGGACATGTTTGAGAATGCAGTTCCTGGTGCTCGCAGCTGGACGTCCTTCCTTGTTCTTGCCCGTCATCCAGACTTGAAAGTTGAGTGAGGAATCTTCACGCTGTGTGAGTCAGTAATAATCTCCCATGAATGTCAGCCATGGACTTACAGGAGACTTGCTTATTCAGATTCTCACAAAGTCTTCATTATAAGCCTACACACAGAGGTAATTTCACCCACATTCTGTAGAGGAGATGGTTGAAATCGTGAAGAATGCACTGTCGCTGCGGGTAAGGGCTTGCAGGAGGTCATACGCCTGGATAGCCAAAATTTCCAACTAAGTCTCCCAATTCCATGCTGGTTCCTTGTCCCCCTACAGCACCAGCTCCAGACTTACTTTTATTTAGTTAATCTCATTCATGAGTGGTTGTGAATGATAATTCCTAGTTACATTGCTTAGTTGATACAGCGCTGCTGAATTCCACTCCCATCTGCCTCTGTTTCTCATTTTCCACCAGGAAAATCGGATTTGCATTTAATGTGCTGAATATGTGGATTCTGTTCACTCCCCAGCAATCCCATAGACCTTAGGAACCTAGGGATTGCTCCCCCAGATCAGCCGCTTGTGCTCTGCATGGGGCGGCCTTCCAGCAGCTTCTGGCTTCAGTGGCTCCAGCTTTTCTAGAAGTTTCCACTACGTAGCCAGCTGCTTCCACCCATCACTTCACTCCCTTTACCTAAACTGCCCGGAGGCCTAGGACAGTCTACACTTCGGTCCTACAGGGTCTGCTCAGTGTGGTGCCTGTCTGTTTTGTAGCCTTATCCTCTGGCCAGTTCCTTCTGGTGTAACCACCAACCATCTTCTCTAGCTTCTGCACTTTGGGTGTCTCAGTGTGTGTTCATAAAGTCTTCATAATAAACCTACGCTCAGAGTAAATTTCACCCACGTTCTGTGGAGGAGATGGTTGAAATCGTCAGGAATGCAGTCGCTGTGGGGAAGGTCATACACCTGGACAGTCAAAATATGCCAACTCTCAGAAAATAAAGAATTACCAGAGGTCCGGATGTGTAGTGTGCACCCATGTCTGTGGTGTAAATTCTCCTTCCACTGGAACTAGGCTGCCTGGAATGTCCTATCTCTCTTTGCCGAGCTGATTCTTGGTTCTCCTTGGGACTTGGTTCAGATTATTGCTTCTTCCCGGTCCACTTTCTTGATCAGTGCTCAGTGCTCACCTGCTGGCACCAGGCAGAGGCTCTGTATTTTCGTTTGCCCTCTTGCTCACATTGGTTATAAATAGCGGTACAGACTCCTCGTATGTGCTTGGGCATCTATCTTCTATTTTCTGCGCCCTGCGAGTGGGTACCAGCTGTGTTTTGATTCATTTCTCTAACCCGGCACTAACTACAAGGTCAAAGCTATGAAAGCGGGGAACAAAAGTTTGTTGAACGAGGGCATTATTTTGACCTTAAAAGGATAGAAACCTGTGTACTTTGCTCTCAAAGGGTGTTTAATGTTGATGTGAGTTCTAAAGCTGCATATTTTCATTGCCAGACCTACGGATCTGCACAAGTTTGAAAGGTCTTGTCTCTCATGAGATGTATGTATATGCCCTGAAGCCCAGAAGCAGGAAGCATAGCCCACTTTGCACCTAAAAATTTAGGCTTTTTCTTCCAGGAGTGAGAGGTCATGGGGTCTGTGTGGTTCTTGGTCTCATTGCCTCTGTCTCTCCATCTTTTTCTGACTCTTTGATCTTTCTTTCTTCCTCTCTTGCTCCCTGATCACTGTACTTACCGTCTCCAGCTCTCTAACTTCTTAGGCTGTTTTGTTTTTTTTCTCCCTCCCTGTTCTCCTGTCCAGCTTGCTCTACTCTTTCCTCTTTTGTACACTCAAAATGGTCTTCCAGCCCCAGCTCTTTAGCACCATCATCGTGTCGGCTCAGGAACCTTCCACCCAGGAGAACTTTGCTTTATGATTTTCTGTTAAACCTTCCGTGAGAATTGATCTGGTTGGCTCAGGGCTGCTGGTTGAAGCCCCAGGTGCCCTCTCGGATCAGGAGTCCCTGGCTGGTGAAAGCAATAGAGAGAAGGGCAGAATCAGGGCGGGACACACACTGAGGGATCTGTCTTGAATTTTTGGAAGTCAGGTGGTTCCCTCCAAATAGTGCAATCCCAGACAGAGTTGAAGTGAAAGTGATGACGAGTTTCAATGGAGTGGGGTCCCGCTGTATTCTCAATTAAAGAATTGTGTATCAGGCTGGAAAGAGCTCAGTCCGTTGGCCATGTGGTCAACCAGCCCTTTGTTGGCACCTGTGTTTCCCACCCAATAAGAACCTGTCTATTAAAATCATGGTTTCAGCTTTTGTGACTGCCCCTGAGAGGCCACTGAACACATTAATTAATTATCCTCAGTGTGAACAGATTTGCTCTAAAAAACCTCCTGTCCTGTTTATTTTCTTAACCTCATTCTGTGCCTTCCAATTTGTCCAACCTCCTTCCCTTCATAAATGGTGACTATCTTAGATTTCTCCCCAGCATCTGCTTTAACTCTGTGCTGTGTTGTTTTCCAGTGAACCAAATGTGGTTCTAATGGGCCAGGAGTCCTCAGAGCAAGAAAGTGTGTCTCTGCTCTGGTCTGTCTCTTGGATTCATGTCTCTAGGTATTGACATACTTGGACATTTGCTCTCTGGACACTGTTAGTCAATGTGCTAATAAGAAATGCTGAGCTGACAGTTAACAATAGCGCATTTGACTTGGTTAAAGAGAAATTATAGATGGTACCTGGAATTGTCTGCAGCGATGCAGAAAAGATTGTGTTCGCTGCAGCACTGTGGTCAAGCCTCTTTTCAAATAGCCTGTCTCACAGTGTATCGCGAGAGCCTGAGGGTTCAAAAGAGCAGTACTTTAGAGCTGAGATGCATGAATGAAAGCAGAGTGAGGACAAATAAAAGGGTCCCTCAGAGATGGCAGTTAATGATGAGTGGAGAGGGGAGGCCACCGTGGGAGAGCTAGAATAGGGATGGGTGGTCTTACTTTTTCAGACGAAGTTATTTTGAAGGAATATTTGAAATTAAATTTCAGGACATGGTTCGTTATATAGTTTCATGTATGGTTTTGGTAAGTTTTATCTTTTGTGCATTAAGTTTCCTTTTTCATTTGTTGCACCAAAGAGATAAATAAATTCCAGTTGATTTATTAAGTACATTCGTTAGTGCTTGGGATTGTGACAAGTGACTGTGAGGTCAACAGTCTTCTCTGATAACCTGTCCTACTGAAGGCACTTGAGTGTTGCTAAGTAGATTTATTCATCCCCAAGGACTCCTCTGTAGTTTTTTTTGATTTTCGGAGGGTTGTAAACTGACCCCTTGTTAGTACTGAGTAGGTGATGAGAGGAACTGGGTCAGGGGAGAGTCTGGCGCCTTCCATTCTTGGGAGGTAAAAAGCCCTTACTCCGTGATAACAACTGAGAGCAGATTTACAAAATACTCTTCCAAAAGAGACCCTTGAGAGAAATCACTGGTGACTGACTCTCAGAGCGTCCATCAGAGGCACTAACTGGGATGTTTTTCAGTAGCTCCAGAGCATTGCACTGTTCGATGTAACAAAAGAGTAAATAAACAGTGCACTGTGAGTGATTATGTAGTGGATGGTTGGATGGGTGGATGGTTGGATGGGTGGATGGATGAATGAATGTATCAAAGATGGAAGGATGTGTGGATGATGGATGGATGGCTGATGGGTGAATGGTGGACAGATGGATGAATTGGATGGATGAATGAGTAAATGAAAGGGAAGGGAGGAAAGAAGATGTCTACCAGCATGTTCCCCCAAAAGAAACAGCTTTTACTCTACTTGGAGAGGCAAACTATAACATCATACCTAGGGGAAAGCTTTTGTGTATCAGTTGGGGATCGTCTTGGTAGTAATAACAGAAAAAGAAATCTAGCATGATTTAAAGAAACGTGAGTATTTCTCTTACCACACAAGGTCTGGAAATGGGAGTGTTGGCATCAACGCTGTGGATTAACACACTGGGTGGGCAGCCAGCAGGTCTTTTGAGCTCCTCATATCAGCAGGTGATTGCAGGAGCTTCAGAATCAGCAAACAGTACAACCTCTCTTCTCCCCAACAGCCAGTTTTTAAACACTTTCCACATATCCCTGCCTATATTTTCATACGTGTAGCAAGTAACACATTGTGCAGCCTCAATAAACAGTGTTTGAATGAGTGCACAGGTACAGTAGTAAAAAACTTTCTTTTCAATTTAAATTTGAAATGAACAACTATACTTTTTAATATATAGTTCCATCACATGGGACATACTAATTTAAAAAAATGATTAGGCGCTCCCTGGTGGCCTAGCAGTTCAGTTCACCAGATGTCATCAAGATACCTTCCGCGGACCCAGCTTCAAGACCCAGAGCCGGGGGAGCTACCAGTGTGAGCAGCTAAATGAAATCAAGTGCTTCTTCTTCCTCTCTCTTCCTGTCTGCCTGCTCACCTTCTTTCCTGCCCTCATCTTCCCTTTAAAAGGTATTCAATCTATTATTGAATACCTTTTAAACTATTAATATTTATTTAATAAAATATTAAATCCCAATCTAACAAGGTGCGTTGTAGTTTGTTTCCTAAATCTGAAAGCCCTAGGTCACAGCAGTCGCTCTGTGGCTGTACCTCCGAAGGCCTTCCTCTGTTTGACAAAGTCAGCGTTACCTGTTTTAATCACACTTAAGCACATGGAGTGAGGTGGGCATTTGCGTCTAGCTGGTGTAGAGAGCTGGAACAATTTATCTTGGGGGAAACATGAAATTGGAATTAGTAGTTAGTAATGGAGAATTAACTCAAAACTGAATAAACCGTGGCTGGCTTGTAAACTCCTTGGAGAGACTTCTTAGTATTAGTTCCAGGACAGTGAAAGGAAGCCCGCTGCCAGCTGGGTCACAGCAAGTCAGCGTGGTCTTCTGCTCTGTGACATCTGCCTGTCATCACCGGTGCTTTACCCCAGTCAGTGTGGTGCTGCTCGAATGTAGATGGAGTTTCACGTGTCCTCCTTGCCACGTGTCCCTGGGTCTGCCAGTGAGGGAGAGAGACTTTCTCCACCAGAAACTTGTTTGAAGTCCAGAGTCCTGGGCTCTACTCCAGACCTGCAGAAGCAGAGCCCCTGTAGGTGTGGGGCCCAGAGTTCCTCCCTCTTTTCTTTTAAAGGAAAGAGGCAGGCGGGAAGAGAGAGGAGGAAGAAGCATTTTTATTTCGTTCATCTTGGGGGTTCTTCCTTGGGATGTCTGCACTGTGCCTGGATGGAGTCAGCAGGCCTTGGCACTGCTACACCAGGGCGCACCAGAGTTTTTACAGCCCTCGAGGGGACTCTGACGCCCACTGAAGGTTGGGGTCTGCCGCTCTGGATGGTGGAGCTGCTAGGGAAGAAGGTTTGCTTCACGGTCAGAATGCAGGACCTTCTGCAGGGATGGGGTGTGTGTGAGCATAGCTGCCTGGGCCACGTGATCACCCAGGTGTTACCCCAATATCAGGTTACCAGGTCACCCCTAGGAGCCTTCACTTCAAGAAGATAAGAGGCATCCATTGTCCCTCCAGTGTGGATGTTCCCTGGGGAGAGGGCTCTGGGGGACAGCGTGTGCCTGCCCCCTACTGCTGACCCGGCTGGTGACTTTCTGACCACTCACAACTGCTTCATTCTCTCCAAACCCGTTTCTGAGGGTGGCGAACGAGGAGTGGCAGGCACAGCCCTGAGGCTGACACTCCAGCCCCCACTCTCACCTGCTGGCAAGGTGAGAGGGAGCTCAGGCTCCCGACTTCCATCTGGGCTCTTTCCTCACTGTTTCATCACCCTGCTCTTTTCTTGCCACGCCTGCAAACAAGCCCTCTGTCAGCTGCCTCCTGAGGACATGAGAAGCCACCACTGTGACTTGATGGCAGAAGACAGCCCTGCGGCCTGGGGGACCTGGGAGCCCGGGGTTTGTAGGGGAGCCAGACCAGGTGCAGGTAACCTGCTGGCACCTCACTTTTGTCATCTGAGTACTGGGGCCCCGGAGTCCAATCTCAGAGGGGAGCAGCATGGAAATGACACCAGCTGACTGGAAACTGACTCCCTCGCTCCCTCCCTCCCTCCTGCCACTCCTGTGGGAGCCTCCGGACATGCCTTGTCATACCACCTGTGTGCCTCTCTGGGGGCCTCTGTTCACTCAGCGCCCCGAGGTAGGCGCCTGCTGCCTTTGTCTGCCCGGGTGCCCTGGGATGGGGTTCAGGAGCCGAGAGGCGAGGGTGAGGACTGAAGGGTCAGACCACTGTGGTGGTGAGCGACTCTTGGAGGCTCACCTGGGGCAGGTGAGACCTACGTGAGGGCAAATCAGGTAGCAATAAGAGATGACGTCAGGGTCTGTTTTACGTGGGCCTTGTGCATGATGGTGCCAGGTTCTCTGATTGGTTTGTGACTCAGGTAGATTTATACTACAGTTGTTAAATTAGAATCTATAGTATCCAATCCGTTAGGCATCTTTGCCTCCCAGATGTTGTGTGGCATATTTCATCTCAGTGTGGAAAGTTTTGGCTGTGCCCTGGCGAAATAGGCAGCTGAGACGCTAGCCAAGGACCTGGGTTCATGCTCTGGGACCAGGGGAAAACCCAGTGAAACAAATAAACATATCAAAAAGTGTTTTCTTCCCCCTCTCTTCTTTCTGCCTGTGTACCTGCTTTCATTATTGCCTGCCTGCTTGCCTTCCTCTCGTTAAAAAAAAAGAAAAAGAAAGAAAAGAATTTTAATCTGAATTTTGATGTTCCTTTCATCCTCTGAAGTAGGTGTAGACCTTTCCCCAGTTTACAGAAGAGGATGCGGTCTTAGTGGATCCAGGTTCAGTGGCGACTTCAACCGGTTTTGTTTGAGTCCTCCACTGGCACTTCAATGCTTCCAGGAAAAAGACCGACCTTTTCATTTCTTTGGCGTGATGAGGTCACGGGACGCAGCGGTGGCTCATTTTTGGCCTGACTGTCCTCAGGCAGCTCCCAGGTGCAGGAAGGAGTTGGAGACAGTCCCCGTTGTCTGCAACAGTTTTTGCAAGATGCCGGGTTCCTCCTGTTGACGAGTGGGTTTCATTTCTAAGTAATCAGAGAGGAGGCGTAGACCATTGCATGGATGGGACATTTATGAGTGAAGAAACTTCACCTGGAAACCAAATCCATCCGCAGAAACACCGCTAGACAGTTAAGGAACCGTCAGATAAAATAAGGTCAGCCTGGCAGCTGTGTCCAGCCGTGTCTGCCGGCTGGTGCGTTGAAAAATAAACCCCAATGCCTGCACTCGTGAGAGAACCCCAAACTGTTTCTAGCAGCCAGAGATGGTGTCCTGCCTTTATAAGCAGAGGCTGGGCATTCTCTGGGAAAGGCATTCTGGGGATACATTTTAATATGAACTGAGAAGGAAGTGGAAATGTCTCATTTTTCGTTACCCGATCCGGGGGAGGCAGGAGGGGCGCCAACCTTTCTCCTCACCACACCATCCGTTTCTTTGACGATCACCCGATCAGCTAACCCTTCTGGGACTATTATGTATAATTGCTGTCTAAGCTGCCTCCATTTTCCCTGGTCTGTAGATATCTCTCCCCCCTTCTCCTTTTGAAATAAAACTGATTAATTTTGAGAAGATAGATAGGAAACGGAGGTCTGAGCTTCTTAGCACATCTCAGCCCTCAACTGCTGCGACTTGGCTCTGGAGATGGGAGGTTCATAAAGGGGAGATTGGCGGACACATACCTGCAGATTAGCCACGGGATCGGCAGTTTGGGTGACCATCACTAACTGTCTTTGTCGCCATTGACAAATATTTTTAAACCTCTTCTGAGAGTACCATGGCCACGAGGCAAATTCCTGGAGGCGGTAGCATCAGCCGTGGGAACAAAATGTATGTTGACCCAGGTGGAGGCTGTTGGGGAACACGGGTCCTTCCTCCCTCTGCCGTTGCCTCTACCGTCTTCCATTTTTCTAAAGGAGAGGTGCAGGCAGGCCCGGAGAGGAGGAGGAGCGGGAGGAGGCTTTCACCCACTTCATTTCTTGTTCACCTGCCCCGCACTCCAGGTTGGAACCAGGGTCCTTGGGATGTGTGTGGCTGGCCCCAGTCGGAGGCCACGCACTTAACCAGGGCCTCTTTCCTTTTCTCTTGGAAACAGTAATATGTTCGTTCCATTTACCATGACACATCGTGGGACATCTGAGTCTTTAGTTAATGCCACTCATTCTTCCTAACATGCTTAGCATCCTGACCGGTGCATGTCCACGCCCGTCCCTGGAGCCAGCCCAGCTGTCTTCCGGGGTCACAGTTTCCAGTTTCAGCCCCACACTCGATGTTTCTCATCACTTGTTCTGTCTGTTCTCTTCGAAGAAGCCTTTCTGCTTTACAATCCTAGCCCCACACGGTTCCTGGCTATTACTCCAAGGCTTAACACATAATAATACGATTTGTATGACATTATTCTGCATTCTTGGATATTGTTGATTCTGTTGAATTGCTTATAATCGCCTTGTTGTCATGAGCTGTTGTCGTCTGTTTCTTTGGAAACTGCTCATAGTAGTTCTTTGCTTATGTGGCTGAGCTACTCAAACAGACACTTGTTTGACGACAGTGTCATTTTCCAAATAGGAATATCAGCAGCCAGGACAGCAGAGTTAGATAGCGACAGGGACTTTTCCTTCAGGTTTCCATCTAGTAAGGATCTGGGCAAGAGAGGAGGGTGCAGCAGAGTGATGACGGGGTTAATTCTCGGGGGAGAGTTTAACTGGTCCTGGGCTGTCCTGCACGCTGTCCCCAGGCAACGGTCATTATCCCTGGGGACCAAGAAGCGGTCCCCAGGGATAATGACCGCTTCTTCTCCGCGTGCTGGTCCAGCTGGTGCTGCCAGGACACAGTGGCTGCAGGAGGGAGGTACCCCGCTGAGAAGAGGGGTGCTGGCTCGGCTGGAAGCGGTCCCAGCCTTTCAGGGGTGCAGTCACTGCAGCGTGTTGGGATGAACCCTGAAGGGCCCTCCGAGTGACCTGACGACTCCCCGTCCATGCTGCAGCAGGAAACTGCTGCACACAGGCTTTCTCGAGGCTCCGAGGAAGCCGGACATCCCTGTGGACAGAAGGTATCCTGTGTTGGGCTGTTGTGATCCCACAGCTGGGATCTGGGGTGTTCAGTTCTGTCTTTCAAAGGTGTTTTTATTACAGTAACTTTGTTTTACAAGTTAAACTCCTATATAGAGGTTCCCCATTCCTCGGAACTATGTCAGCACACCCTGCCCTCCGCCACAGCACCCAGTGTTCTTCCCCGCTGTCCAGCGGGCTCCCCCGTCTACTTGTGTCCTTCCCCACCCCTGTCCCACTCCCTGTTGGTCACCTCAGTTCTGTTGCCAGTGTCCAAGGGCTGGTTCTGTTTCATCTGTTCCTTTGTTTGTCTGTTCACATGCCACCCGTGAGTGAGGTCGTCTGTATCTGTCTGTCTTCTTTTGACTTGTTTCACTTGGCATCATCCCCTCTAATTCCATCCATGCTGATTCAAATGACAGGGTTTCATCTCCTCTAAGGGCTGTGAGTCTTCACAGCTGGCCAAGCACGGTGGAGCAGGGCTGGCTCTGCGCAGCCCCAGCGCCTGGACAGCCTGGAGAGGGTGAGCTCTGAGCACTGGCGGACGCCGACCCCACAGAGAGCACTCTTCGTGCTTGGTGGCTTGGCGTCCCTCTCCAGGGACCCCTTGGGATAAAGCCAGATGGACCGTGCATCCCGGTGTCAGTCTTTTTGGATCTCTGACCCTCAGGTGCGTGGCTTCGCATCCCCGCGCCTCGTGTTCCTCTGTGGAATAGAGCTGGTGGAAACGATCACAGTCTGAGTTGTGTCCCCGCCACCCTGCACGTGCGTGTGTTGACACTCTGGCCCCCAGGACCTCAGGGGAGGAGGAGACGGGGTCATTGAGCAGGTCACTAAGGAAAACTGAGATCATATGCAGGGGTCCTAGTCCAGTGCGACCAGTGCGCTTCTATGAAGGGAAACCGGGACTCAGACAGAGAAAGGAGGCCCTAGGAGACTGGGGGTGAAGACGGCCATCTGCCAGCAGGTGGAGAAGCCTCAGAAGAAACCAGCTGCTGACACTTGTCTGGGACGTCCAGCCTCAGCGCTGTGAGCACACACAGTTCTGGTGGCTTTGTTACGGCGACCCTAGCAACTGAATACAGGGACAGTCGCCTGAAGAGGCACAGTGTCTCCAGGAGTCTCGCCGCGTCTCTGTCACAGCCCCGTCCGGGTCTCTACGAAAGTCACCGCAGCGGCCACCTTCCTGTACACAGCTCAGTGCTTGGCACACAGTCCGTCATGTTAAATGGCAGCCCCCCCGGGTGTCGGCAACGTCTCTTCCCTCTGAGGAGGCTGGTCACACACCAGGGCCGCCCCCTGGAAAGCACCTTTTGTCCTCCCGTCATGCGGAGGACTAGCCTGGAGCCCTTCCTCCTAACAAATGGCCAAAAGCGTTTTTCCTGAAGGTCTAAGGGGGTGCTCTCGCGCTGCCTGCATCTCAGCACCCCAGACTTCATCAGCCTGGTCGGGTGTTTGCACCCCTCTACAGCCTTCGCTGAGTCGCTGGGCTGCGTGTTCAGCTGTCCTTGCCATTTGTCGCTGGTGATTCTGTGGGCACGTCCAGGGTCAGGTGCACGTTGGTCCTCTTGTTTCTGTCTCTGGACTTTCTCAGAGGGGCTCATGTTGTTGATTTGCGTGGAGTCACTGGCTCCCAGGGCGGTGCAGTGCCACTAAATCACAGCCGTGACCCGCCGTGGGGGTGTGCGCATGCCCAGTGGGAGGCAGCGCCATCCGGAAACTCGAAAGAGAAACAAAATCCTCTTCTTTGCATCCCCTGGACTTTTCTGGGTGGTTGCAGGTAGACAGGGCAGAGGAGGGAACTGAGAGATCCAGGCTTCCGTTTTGCAGAACAGCTTGAATTTTTTAAAAGGTCCAGAGAATGGGGA
This sequence comes from Solenodon paradoxus, assembly GCA_004363575.1. NCBI lineage: Eukaryota > Metazoa > Chordata > Mammalia > Eulipotyphla > Solenodontidae > Solenodon > Solenodon paradoxus. Next base: position 14,074 of record RJWH01006859.1, read on the forward strand.
GCATGGGTGCCTTGGCCAGGGAGTGCAGGCACTTGGAGAAAGGCAGGGGAGTGACGCATGTGTGTCTGGGATCCTGTGAGCCTGGGACATGGTGGTTGCGCCCTACAGATTCACCATAAACGGCAGCCGGAGGAATCCGATTGCCATTTTCAGCTGTTAACACCTGGAGATTTCCTAAGTTATCATAAAACAAACATCTCTGGCAAGCCAAACTTGACTTTGTGAATTTTGCTCTTGGAGCTTGAATGGGTTTCTGACTCACTGGGCATCCCTGTGTTGTATTGATGGACACAGAGGAAGAGGATCGGGCTGCTTGGGCTGGGGTCAGGGTGGTCCTGGGGGTGCTACCCGTTAGCAGTTGACAGGAGGATGACAAGGACAAAGGCACAGCCAGGGAACTTAGGGACTGTGAGGAAAGGAAGCAAGAGTAAGTTTCCTCCCTTCTCTCGCATTTCTTTATTCGTCATTCAGCAGAACTGGTCTCGTGCCAGTTCTGGATCTGCCGAGATGATGGCATTCTTACTTAGTGAAGAGGATAATGATTCCTTCTTCCGACTGCTTTCAGTCTGGGGCCATTCCAGCATATGAGCTGGTGTGGGATCTGGAAGAATCTGTGAGGGGAAAATCCACAGGGTTTGTCTGTGCATTTTGAGGAAAAGAACTTTCTCTAAGCTGGTAGGTTCATTAGGTGGATGAGCTGGGGTCTGGGTTTCTTCTCTCGATTGACTGAGTCCTTTCCATTCTTTAAAGCTCTTCAGTGTGTCTTTAGGAGAGTCTCCCTGCCCCGTCCTGAGCGGAGTCTGAAGTCACACCAGGTTATTTGCTTTATCTTGGCAGAGTCTGTCTGAGGCCAAGGCTGGCTTGCCCTCCTCATACATTGCTTTATAAAAAGGCAGAGCTGGGTTTGAACCTGTGATCTCTTCCTTGGCTGCTTTCTCAGAGCCCCTGCCTTTCTGCTTGGGCTTTGGCACTGCTGAGGGGGCTCCCGGTAGGGAGCCCCCGCCTCTCCAGGGCGATGATGAGAAGGCCGTCTGAGCAGCCGGAGGCAGCCCACTGCAGCCACCCTGTGCTGCGATGTGGGCTGATCCCTGAGATCCCTGTTTGCCATCAAGGGAACTGGTGCTCAGGAGAGAAAGACTTGCATTTTTACACAGGAGTCAGATGGCATTAAATAAACACAGCCCGGATCCAGGCACACATGGTCCGCACATGGCAATGCTTCTCTCCCTCTTCCTTAGAACGCTTGCTTGCCGCCCACCTGAGGTGGTCAGTGGGTAGGGGTCGTCTAGCAGTGCCACAGAGGAAGGCGCAGGTCTTGGGGAAAGTGCTGTGTTCAGATCTATTTATGCAGTTGCCATGTATCATCTGCGGATCTCCCAGGGAAGTCACTTTTCTGGGTGGTGTTCTTTTCTGTCTAAACCAGGCATGTTAATGTCAGATCGTGGGTTGCTAGAGGTCCGCTAGCACCTGCACGTAAATTGCTTGGCGCAGCACCGCCACTTACTGAGTGTGCAGAGGCCGGTGGACGCCGCCTCAGCGGCAGCATTTGTGACCACATCCTCCTTGACTTGGGTGGTGTGGAGAGAGCGCAGTGCAGTCCCCAGTCCCGAACCGGCCGCTCCTTGTCTTTGGTGGATGCAGGCCGCTGCCGTGGCGGGGGTAATGGAACGAGCCGAGTGACTCAGCAGACACACGGAACGGAGATTCGGGACTTGGACACTTCTCCTGGCCTCATCTCAGAATAACTGCATTGCCTTGGACAAGTCTTCACAACCCTGTCCATCCAGCGATGCTTCGTGAGCCTTGTTTGATGCTGGGAAGACCTCCCGAGGGGGTGCCTAGCTCAGTGTTGGAATAAAATTGGGGACCATCATTGACTTTAGGATCAGAATTGCTGGCGACACCTGCATAGCTCTTTGCAGAGAGTAACTGCCGGTTCATCTGAGAGTGCTGAGTTGTGCATCCCTTTAAGTCGAAGATTCTATCCTCAGGAACGAGCTGGCCCCAGATAATGATGCTTGAAGACAGACCCCGTGGAGTGGGGTGTCGGGGTGGTTCATGATGGTTTGTGGGCAGCAACTTCGATGGAAAACTCCGCGTGTGCCCAGCACTGTCTGCTGGGCCTGTCTGGTGTTGAATCCCCAGAGTCCTCTTTGGCCATGAGGAAAGTCTGCTGCAAGAGAGGTGAACTTGGCTTTCAATTTGTGGGCTGTCCCACTGGGGAGGAAGTTGAGCCATGATGGCGAAGGCAGTGACCCAGCATTTTCATGGAGGTCCCCAGAGGGTGCTCATGAGAAATCAGGCCCTCGGTGTGTGGACTGCCCCCCACCCCGTGGGTCCCTGCTTTGGTCACAACCCAAGCACTTCCCTGGAGCCCTGCAGTGCCTGACCCGTGGCCTCAGGGGTCTGGGGGAAGTGCCAGAGAGACGCAACTTGCCCAGATCCAGGCATGCTTCCATGCTACCTCTGCAATCCCTTTGACAGCAAGTGACATTGGGCAAAGGGCACAGCTGGCGGAGGCCTGAGATGCATGTCTGGAGGAGGCAATGAGGTCCCCAGTGGGGAAGGAGGGCCTGGAGCCCGCAGGCTGCTGCAGTTTTATGTTTAAAGGTCCATCTGTGTAGCCAGAGAGTGGACCCAGGTTTATGGGTGCACGGGCTGCTGGGTGTCTCCTCTGCCTGGGCCCTGGGTCTTGCAGCAGCAGTGCTGGGCAATGCTGGTGGGACACTGGAGATGCAGGTCACCTGCCTGCTGGAGCACCGCCCAAAGAGGTGATGATCCTTCAGAGAAGCTGGGACCCCCGTTGAAGGGTTGGTCATAGAGACTTCGGCCCCGGGAAGGCTCCCTACATGCTGGCTGCCCTTCCCTTCCCAAGGGGCAGGTGCTAGAGGACGGGGCATTTATAAAGTGTGGCCACTTTAGACAGTGGCACTTATCTGGCCAGAAATTGGGGGGAAATCTCCCAGTTTCCAGAACATTCTGGCTGTGCGCGCTTCCTCCCTGATTCCAGCCCTTCCCATCAAGATGACGTCTTCAGAACCCCTAGATGGAATTGGGAGGGCTGGAGAAAGCGTTACATATTCCAAGAGGCTGTTCCTTCTTTTCGTAAAGTCATTATCATCTGTGATAAAAGAGGTGAGTCAATAAAATGGAGAATTAGACATGTGGTAATTCCTAAGATTTAAGAGCAAAAAATGTGCCAACTCAGTGCTTTAGCATGGGAAGTCATATTGGAGCACCCCTCCGCTTCATATCCCGCAGCACCGGTGCCTCTTGGAGGATTAGCTAGAAATTTAGCCTCGTGGACAGTCTTGTTCCCCGCATGCTTGTGGCTGGCTCTGGCTGGCTCTGCGGCTGGTGTGATTTTGCTGCATTTTCTTTGTTAATGTTCCTGAGGATGCACCTCACACAGCATATGCAGATTTGTTTCCGGTTGCTGCTGTCTCACTTCAAGTGAACACAGGTTTTTATTCTTTTCTTTTCGAGGTCAAACATCAAGACATCAGTTTCTCTAGTGTCAGGGCTCAGCAGGACTGGCTCCCCCTGGAGGCTCCAGGCAGAAAACCCATTTCCTGGCCTTTTGGGGGCTTCGAGAGACAGCCTGTACTCCTTGGCTTGCGGCCCCTTCCTACTTAGCAAGCAACTGCACACCAGTCTCTGCTTCTGCCATCACACTACGTTGGCCCCTGCCTGACTCTCTTTGCATCTCTTCTGAGGACCTTGTTGTGACAGCTTACCTAGCCAGATCACCTAAGATCATGTTCGAGCTTTTATGATCTTCAAGCAGATCCACAGAGGCCCTTCTGCAATAGGATCTAAGAACACGACATCTAGGAATGAAAACTGGGATACTTTTGGGTGATCATTTAACCACTGTAGTTAGTCGTCGTGCGTCCTGTTCCCTTGGCCTGGGACAGCGTTTTCTGCCTGCTGACTCATTCAGAACCCAGCTTCAGGGTCTTCTATGTAAGAGGTCTTCCCTGGACCTCCCGTTGATCTCGTAGGTCCCTCTCCTCCTCACTGATCTAACATCCTGAGCCTGCACCTCTAGGAGCTCAGCACACACTGTGTTATGATTGTGGCTCATCCGTCTGCCCGTCCCAGTTGTCCTTGGGGACAGGGACCTCCTTGGAACCGCTTATGCTCCCACAGGGACCAATGGCAGCACCTTGTAGGCATTGGGTGGAGGCTGCCCAGGAAAGCAGGGAGAAGGCGGGAAGCACACCTACCATGGAGACATCCCAAGGAGAAGGCCTTGGTCCTGATTTCCATGTGGCCTTGTTGACCTGGAGTTTCATTTCCTCCTGGGAACCAAAGTCCTCTGAGCTTCAGCTTGTCAAGGCCCCGTGTTTTCCTGTCCCTTCAGCTGTCTAATTCCCTCTTTGTTGGGCTGCAGTAGATTAGCCTAAGTAAAAGCAAATAGACAATTTCCTATTAACATTTATATTGCTTTTCTTTGCTATTTCTTGGTGAGGCTCAAAGGACCAGGATGGCTGCGGAAAATGTTCTTTCATCTAAATAATGTCCCTGCTGGGGGCGGTATTCTGGCTCTTTGCTGGGCTGTGGAAAAGAGTGGGCATGGTGGCCTCATGACACTGGGAGAAATCAAGGCGCAGAAGTCAATCTAGAAAATGCAGGTTAGATTCCGTAAACATATATGGCGCATCCAATGGGCATCTGCTTCCGTGCTAGGAAAGATCTCTTATGTGGGATTTAGTATGTGGGAAGGGGTGGGGGGGGCGTGCCCCCAAAATGTGCACTTCTAACAAGTTCCCAGGAGCTACTGATGCTGCTGGTCCCTGGCAGCCCTTCAACCCTTGAGAACCTCTGTCCTTGGGAAACACAGGTGAGCAGCTGTCCTGGGGAGTAGGGAAGGTGGGGGGCACTGCAATGTAGATGGGACTTGACAGTAAAGCTGGGAATTAAAATACAGGAAATTAAGTCAGTGGATGAGTCAGTAGAGGAATATTTGGGGTCAAGGGTGCTTTAGAGTTTTGTTTCCAGTTTTTTCCCCCAGCCAATTCCCTCTCACCTACTTTTCTGTGCTGCCCATTGTAAATGCACCCTGATTTTAAATAAAGCCAAGACATTTAAAAAGCTTTTTAATTAAGCTGGGACACAATGCTTTCTTATCCTTGGGAATCTTTCTTTTGTACTTACTGAAAGAACCCTTTCAGACCTAATTAGATGGGTTTTGCATATCTCCTTGCTGTGCTATACCTGCAGGAAAATACCTGCAAATGCGTTGGTTCGGGTGTTCCCCGGCCCCTTCCCATGGGCCTGGCTCTTTCTATGCTGCTGCCCCTCACAGTTGCGTTGCTGTCTGTGTTTCTGCTCTGTGCCACCCTCTGCACCAGGTAAGACCAGCATTCTCTGCAAACCCTGCCATGGGAGCCCACTGGACAGTTCCTCGCTCCTCTTTCAGAAAAGCTGCTAACGCACTGGTTTCTCCGCCTCCTCCTGCCCCTTTCCGTCACCTTTTGGTTCATGGGTTTTATGAAATCCACAAGCCCCTCCATTGTCTCCAGAATGTTCATGATTGTCACCGATTGTCACTTTTCCTTCTCTCTCCTCCTGCCTACCTGCCTGCCCACCTCCGCTGCTGCCTGCACCTCTCTGTTAAAAAAGAAAGCAAATAGACACAATTCAGGAACAGAGAGATGGAAGAGATACTTAGGACAAGGTATGGGGGGGCCGGGTTACACAGAGCTCAGTGCCCTCCCCAGGCATGTCCCCTCTCCCAGGACCTCGATATCAGAACCCTGTCATTTAGAAGTTTCTTTAGGTGAACTTAATTGGTTAAGTCTCTTGCCGCTGGTGTTTAGCTAGTCCATCCCTCTTTCCTTGGAGTTTGGGGAGGAAAGGGAGGGACCAGATGGGGTTGGAAGTTCCCTCCCTTTCATCATGCTTTGGCCTTTCTGGTGACCAGTCCCATCCTGAAGCTTTAGAGGTCCGCAGCCAGTAGACAAGACACTCATCATTCCAGGATTCCAAGGGTTTTAGAAGCTGTGTGCCAGGAACCGGGCACAAAAGACCAGATAATACATGTTTATCACAGTAAGGGAGCCAGTTGGGCGGAAGCCAGGGAAACTCGCAAAAGGTTGGATCAATGGCCCACGTTTGGAGACAGCTGAGCTGAGATTCCAGGTCTGTACACGTGCAAGTAAGCGTGAGAAGCCAATACAGACGACACCCATCTCCGTTTGCTGGAGTGAGTTTCATCTTTTAGGAAACACACCTCTTGGTGAGCTCTGGTGAGCAGCAGTTAGTTCTGTCACCTCCAAAGAAGCAAGGGCCACATACCCCTGGGTTAAAGTCCCAGTTCCAGGGAGGCAACCAGTGTGAACCGCTAAATAAAAATCAAATAAAATGCATTTTAAAAAAAGAAAAACACACTTCTTGATAATTCAGCTCCAGTTGTGAGATCCAGTAGAAAACCATGCTGATGGCCATCATCAGCTGTCACCAACCTGGTGCCTTAGAAGGGCCCTTCGTGCTGATTCCTGAGACCTGGTCGCCGCCCCGCCCCCACCCAACCCCAAGGTAGAGGCATCTGCATGTGTGGGGAAGCGGAAAAGGAATGACAAGGAAATAAACTTTATAATCTCGGTGAGTGTTCTCAGAATAGGATATGGGACTTTCAACCCTTTCTTCTTGGAGAACACTGTTGAGTGAGTCTCTGGCTGCGCAGCGGAGAAGAAAGAACCCAGGTCTGGGTTTTGATCCCAGCTCTGCCGGTAATCAGCCTGAGGGCTTGAGTTCATTCACAGATGAGAGAAGCAGGACTGAAAACAGAAGAGAACTGGTTGCCATCGCTGGGCGCCTGGCAGAGGCCAGAGGCACAGACTCTAAGTCGAGTTGCTAATAGCAGTGCTCTGAGCCACACATAACCAGACCACCCAGGACACGTGGTTAAGAAGCCACTGGTCAGCTCTTCCCATAAAGATCCCTCCATGTCTGTCGGGATCTGGCTAAAATGAAAACGATTGACAACGAATAGCGGCAAATATGGTGCATTATTGGCGGGGATGGAAAAGGAGGCATCCACTCTGAAAAGAAGTCTGGCGGTTTCTTTTAAAACTGACCAGGACATCTGCCCAAGGGCTCCTCAGGTCCAGTCGTCGCCATGGGCAAAGCCGAAAATAGCCTAGGGGTTGTCAGTCAGAGGCGGGATTGTGGTCTTTTACTACACCTGGGTCTCACTCCTGGAATAACAGAAACAGCTCTTACACACAAAACGCGGACCACAGAAGCAGACTGTGCAAGCCTGACCCCAAAGCATGTCTGCCTGTTTCACGATTCCTAATAGATGAAGTCCTGGGACAAGAAGAACCGGTTTGTAAGGGAAATAGATCAGAAAAGAGGTTGCTTCTGGGAGATGTGGGTGGAGATTAGGAAGAGCTTTGCGTGAACTGCAGGATTATGGCAGAATGTTCTGGAAAGGGTTTGGGTGATCTCAGTCTGTGCATTTGTCAGAACGCTCCCCAACGTCTTTGTTTCATTGTGTATATGTTTAGCTTAATTAAAAGGGAGAAAAAATAAACTTGATGGGACCCTTGCAAATACTTTACATACAGAAGCGCCTCGGGAATAAAATGCTAATGGCCAACTGAGTGAAGTGCATTAAGCAAAGACAGTTGCACTGGTGGCTAAAAGTATAGGTAGATAGGATACAGCAATAACATGATGGTAATTATGGAATGTGAGTATAGCAATATCCATGTTTTCATTAAAATTCGTTCGCCGTTACTATGTCTTTGAAAATCCACATCAGAAAATGTTAGGGGGGCAAGTCTTTAAAAAACAGGAACAAAAAGTGTGAGGATGTGTGGTCCTGTCCCCTCCTACAGCAGGTTAGTTGTTAAGAATGTCGCTCTGGCTGTTGGGTCACTACTTCATGGGGCAGGGGGATCTTTGCTGAGCTGGAGAGAGACTAAGGACTCTAAGCTTAGGTGACTGCAGGAGCTGGGATGGGGACATAGTCTGATACAGTGCCCGGCCACGGACGATGCTCAATAAGCAAGTTGTTTCTCTGGCTCTGTAAAAACAGGCGTGGGCTCTAATTCCTCAACGCCTTATCCCTGTTCCTCCACTCCAAGCCAGTGCCAGTCATGCAGATATTGCAGCTAGCTGTTTCTGAGACAAGGTTAGTGTAAACATTAATAGTCGGTCAGCCGGGGAATTACCCAATCCTATTTTAATTTTATCTCTTATTCACTTCATTTTTTTGTGAATTTATCTAAATCAAGTTGGTCATGCAACCTCGCATTAACTGATTTTGTAGGTAACATCAGTCACCAAAATATTTTTTAAAGAAGGAGGGAAGAAAGGGAGGATGGGAAATGGAAGGAGAGAAGGAAAGAAGGGAGGGAGGAAGGAAGAATGGAAGGAAGGAAGGAAAGACGGGGAGAAAGGGAAGAAATATTTTTATTTATCTAGTTGCTTATTTTGGTTGTTCCCCCTTGGGTTTTACATGGTCCACCCCCAGCTTCCCAGCCACCTGAGCCACCAGAGGGCACCATCACCAGATGGTTTGTTTTCCCTACAACCTTACTAACAGGTTATAATGAAAAAAAATTCTCGGACCAGATTCTGCTCTACAGAGAGACATTTGTTGAGCATCCACTAGTCAGTAGGCACCAAATGATTCCACAACCTTAAAAATAACAATGATGGCTCTACCTTTTGTCCCTCAAATGCTCAGGCCACTCTGTCTTGCAGAGACAGGCACGGGAGAAGCAGGCACATCCATACACAGAAAACAGCAGTCCTTCCAAGCAGTGGCTGGAAACCCCTCAAGCGTGACCCCTAAGGCACTGTCTCATAATCTCTAGATTTTCAGTCCTCTTATGAAAAGGTGGAGAGTATCTCTAAACTATTTTAGCCTGTCTGCTTTTCTTGAGAACTCCTTTCTGATGTGCCCTGGTGGGCGCATAGTGATTTGGTCAACAACCTCTGATTGAGCGCAGTCTGCATTCCATCCCAAGGATCTGGGTTTGTGTCCCAACACCGGTGGTGGGGGTGTGAATGACTAAGATGAACAGCTAAATAAAATCAGTAAGTGTTTCTTCCTCCTCCTCTTTCTGCCTGCCTGCTCACCTTCATTCCTGCCTGTACCTTTGCTTTAAAAAAAGAAAGAAAAAGAACTTTCCTGACATTGCAGCCCCAGAAAAGCCCATTCTGAAGTTCGCTAGATTCTGGTATTGATGACATTTCCTGCTGGCCGGCTTCTGGCTGAGGCTTTCCTCTTGCAGTGCCTTCGTTGGTTTAATTGTCACCAAGTTATAGTAACATGAAGTCTGCCATTTTAACCACGTGGAGTGCACACTTCTGTGGCCTGAAGTGCATTCCTTTTGCTGTGCTGTCGTCCCCACCCTCCCTTTCATCGTCTCAGACAGAAGCTCTTTAACCTTAGCCCCCTGCTTCCCCCGCCAGCGCCTCTGTTCTGTTCACGGCTCCTGTGAACTTGCCTGGTCTAGGTACTGCGTGTGGGCATCTTGTAACGTTTGTCCTCTGGCGCCTGCCTTGGCCTGTGGAGTAATGTCTGTAAGGTCAGCTGGGTGGTCGCCTGGGTCAGGAGTTCCTTCTTTTTAAGACTGAATAGTGTTCCCAGTGTGTGTGCAGCTGCTGTTGGCTTTGTCCATCTTTCAGTGTTTGCAGACAATGCTGCCACTTCTTGTTTTGTTCTCTTGTTGTTCTGCATTAAACAGTGATCTAGAAAGAACGAGGGAAGCAGGCAGGCAGAGGAGGGAGAAGCATCCAGCCATCCGTGAGCTGCTCGTGCTGGTTGTCCTCCCCGGACACAGCGCAGGCCGCAGGCCCCGGCCCCTGGGCTGAACCCAGACGGCGTCATCCAGAACCACGGACTTAACCGCTGGGCCCTTTCCTTTCCTTTCTTTCTTTTTTAAAAAACTCCAACGTATATGTCTCAACATTACCTGATTGGGGCAATACTGGCACAGGAACATTGACATTTACAAATTGCAAAAGTGAGTTTGATACTTCTAACAAATTGGGGCTTACAATCAGGCTTAGGTTAGAGACCGGAGACCCTTGGTGAAGGCCTGGACTCGTATAGACGTTGTGAGAGGCCCCCAGGCTCAGCAGAGGGGGTGTGGGTGTAGGGTGTGGGGGGTCCTGAGGAGTCCGCCCCGTCCCACGCATAGCAGCTGACGGCCTGTGAATCATTCCTGCTTGGGGGCATCCCACCAAGAGGTTCTGTCACTTTTCTAAGGGAATTTTTGTTTCTGATGTCGTGTCACTTAAGGAACTTGCTTGGCAGGAGGGAGTTGGCATAACATATACTATATAATATGTTCTAATGACTGTTGTCATTTATAAGTGTAATTAAGGCTTTCTCCACTGAAAATCGGGGCCACCTTTGCGGCACACAGCATTTTCTTCTCTGAAATGAAATATTGAAGTAACGAGGGAGAGGCTGGCCTTTTAGGAGTTTTCCAGACATGACAGCACGCTTCTCCTTGAGGAGATAAGAAGAGGGGGCAGAGGAAGGAAGGCACCTGCTCCCTGGAGTCCTCAGGTTTGTCCAGAAGATGAGGGCTCCCCCTTCTAGACAAGCTTCCCCAGCAACTCAAGAGTCTCCCATTGTCTCTGTGTCACCATCGAAGGGCCTGGCACAGGGAACAGGAGGAGGCTAATTGGCGAGCAGAGTCCAGGCCTTTGCTAATGCTGCTTAGAACAGTCCTGATGGACCAGGGCGGCCAGGAAATGTAGATTAATAGGGTGTAGCCAATTTTTCTGTTTGAGTCCGCGTGGCGATCCGCGGATCTGAGCGAGAGGCAGCTTTCTGGCTTTGCCTCCTGTGTCAGATGGAAATCGTCCTGCCTGCGACGAGCATATTCTGCTCCTGGCCTCTCAGGCTTTCTTTCTGCATGGTCAGTATTTGCGGATGAGAAATGTGCCCTGCGGTGCCGGGCAGCGGGTGCTCAGTGAGCCCGGTTCACTCTCTGTCATCAGAGTCATGTGCATGGCTGGTAGTGTAAGGCGAGGACATCTATTTGTAATTCCTCCTCCCTCCCGCCTTTTCCACGAGGAAGAAAGCACTCTTCCTGACCAGGAGCCTCTTCTCCTCCCTCCCTCAAAATGTCAGAGGGATCAGCAGTTTTCAGCGGTGGCTGCCTTGGGAGAGCATGTGTGCGGATCCTTGGTGTGGTTTTGTATTTATTTTCTTCGGTGTCGTCCATTGCAAATTTGCTCTCAAGCCAAAGGATGATTTGTGCAGCTGTTTGGAAGGCATGTCAACCTGGGCCCTCCTGAGACCCAGCCTGTAGGGCCTGCTGCCTCACTGGCTCGAAGGAAGCTTCTGGAACTAGGAAGGAGGCTTTCGAGGCTCCAGGATCCATGCGAGCTCTTGTTCTTTGCAGCGGCAGTGGGTTCGGGGTGGTGTGTGGGTCCGGGGGTGGTTGGACTGTCGGGGAGGTTGAATGAGTGACTGCTGAGAGAGGAACAGCTGAGGAAGCTGGAAGGGCATGGGATTATAGGGCCCCCTCCAAGTGGGGGCCTCGCCGCCGGCTGGAGGAACCCACTATGTCGGGTGGAAATTGTCCAGAAACAGACCTTAGACATGGCAGCCTTTGGCAAACAGGTCTCAGAACCATCTTCCCCTCTTTTCCTCTCTTCTCTGGTCTCTTTCCCTGATCACACCTCCCCTTGCCCTAAGAAGGAAGAGTCACTTCTTCCTCTCCTTCCACACTCTCCTTCCTTCCTTTCCTTTCCACGGGGAAGAGAAACTCTGAGCTATAAAACACAGGGAGCATGTTTGGGTTCTGCCTCCTGTTGGTTATTGGGTATGTGAACTTGAGGACCAGCCTTTTCCAGGTTAACTGGGGTGCAGACAGGACCGGGTATGTGGGGAGGACTGAATGGTAACAGCTAGCACTAACATTTCTAACATTTCACCCTTAATGTTTATACCACTCTTGCTGTGTATACCCAGTCAGTCCTCTGGACCACCCACGAGGCAAGGCCATCATCCTCAGTTTACTGAGGAAACCGGGAGACATCAGCCAACTCACTGAGTGTCACTTAGTGTTTGCTGGCTGCCTGGCTCCACCCTTCACACCATGACAAGATGATTCTTGGAAGCATCTAGCACCTGAGGAGATGAGGGACTAACATTTATAGAACATCTCTAGGGAAAAGGTATATACACTTTTGAGTATTTAAAAAATAATTTATAAATATCATTTTTCTCTCCATTTTAATTGTCTTTACCCTTTACACTTCTATTTATTATTCCCTTCTGTTGGGGTTTGGCCATGCCCCTTCCTTCCTTCCTTCTGTCCTTCCTTCTTCCCTCCCTCCTGTCCTTCCTCCCTTCTTTTCTTCCTTTTGAGTGGAGGGTAATGGCGCCTTACATAGCATTCATTCATCAAAAGTGGATTTTCCACCTTTTACAGAACCCCGCCCCTGCTTTCAGCTCTGGACATGCATTCACTGTAGTCTCTCATACAACTTACTTTCTAGGAAAGGAAACAGATAAGAAATGTATTTTATTTACTAGAAACGAATGCTATCATCATCATATCATCATCAAGGTAAAGAGAGAGAGACTAAAGGGCTGGGTGGGGAGTGGGATAATAGGTCAGGGGTCCTGATGGAGCAAGGACGTGGATCCAGAACTCAGAGGAACAGTGTCCCAGAAGGAGGAAACCACATCCCCAAATCCCAGTAAGATTGATGTGCTCGAGGGACACATGAGACAGAAGTGTGAACAAAGCTAGTCCACTGCTAATGGTGTGGACCCTGCAGATGCTGGGAAGGAGGTCAGTTCTTATTCCAAGTGCAGGGGCAGGGTCGCCAGATGAAATGCTATTACATTTGAATTTCGAATAAACCACGGATAACTGTTTAGTCTGGACATCATTGGGAAACCTCTATTTTTATTTGTTAAATCTGCAAGCCTAGGTCCCTGGGCTCAGAACATGCTTGCTATAGCGGAGCAAGTGTTGGCTGGAAGGAAGATTTATTTGGAGGACCAGGAAGGAGGCCGCTGTCGCCAAGACAGGTGTCCTAGGGCTGATCTCAGTGCAGGTGCTGAAATGCTGGAGCTCTGGTTGTAATGTGATGTCTGTGGGATTCGGTGATGGACTGAATCTTACAGAAGGAAGGGGATTGGACAGGGCTGCTCCTAAACTCAAGTTCTGGGAAACACTGCATTTCTGGGCCGGTCAGCTGCAGACCACGTTGTCTGCTGTATATATCTGAGCTCGCTCTCTCTCTAAACTTCACTGAAGGCATGTTGCATCGTAACATTACGTAGGTTTCAGTTTGCGTCTTTGTAGATCCACATCTGTGTGTGAGACCTTACGGTTAGCGCTGACTGTCCAGTTGTCTCCTTCACCAGATAACTGACCCCGGTTACCATGTGGCCCCCGCCCCTGATCTTCCCTTCAGTGACCGCTAATTTGATTCTCTAGACTGAAAGTCTATGTGTGTTTGACTTGGTTCGTGAGTCTGTTTGGTTTCTCAATAGACCACACCTGGGTGACATCAAACCATGTTTGTCTTTCTCCTGCCTTCTGCCTGAGCTCTTGACAGGTTAAACATTCAGTGGCCACAGGAAGGATTTGCCACATTCTGCTGCATTTTGCTTTGTGTTCATCACTTTACATGCGCTCTGGGCAGAGAGACGGGTCTGTGGACGCTCCCAGAGGTGAATGCCTCATCTCTGGCTCCTCCTGTGCCGGGTCCTCTGCTCATTGCCTCCCACGTCCATCCAATGCCATCTGACTCCCAGCCAGGTGGGGCTGTGCTGGTCACCCACAGGCTGTGGCTGAGCAAGTCCAGGCTCGTGGAGGCAGGGACGTGTGTGTCAGGTGCTTCAGTGCCATCCGTGTGTGGAGGCGGCTGGGCACCAGGCCCACGCCAGCCCTCAGCAGGGACACCGTGTGGATAAGGGACATCTTCCTAAGCTGGCCTCGTGAGAGCACAGGGCAAGCGCCCAGTCCTGTCTGAGGCTTGCCGGGTTCTCAGTCATCTTCAGTGGGAATAAATACCACCTAGGGAACTGTCACAAAGGCACACGCCCAGGGTTCTGGTTCTGGCAGGGGCGGGGCCCCGGAATGTGAATTTTGACAAATTCACAGTTGATTCATGGTGACTGATTTTGCTTTGAGAAGCATTGTTGACTTCGCTGTGCCGATGCCCACAGAGGAAACCATTGTCTTCCCCAAGTGCCCCAGTGGGACAGGCTGGTACTGTGACTTGGGCATAGGGATGCCATGTTGAACGCAGTCTGATGACATGTTAGTCATGTCCATCTCTCCAGGAATTCCAACATGCCACAGCAGATGTCTCCAGGAAGAGGTGCTTTCAGCACTGTAGGCAGATTTCCTTCGGGTTTCTTTGGCATATGAATGCCCCTGACGTTCACTTAGCAGGTCTCCAAGTACTGGCGCTTCCAGGTCCCTTCATGGGGCCTCCTCTGTCCTCCTCAGGACCTGTGTTTTTGCTGACTGGTGGCCCCCACACCTGTCTTCAGCCTGGAGCTCCCTCTCCTCGCTTCCCGGGTGCACATGTTCAGGAGGAATTTGGATTGGCGGTGTCACAGCCTCCGCTGAGACAGTCTAGGGGGCAGACAGGGAAGAAATCAGTCCTGGGGAGGCAGATGGGCTGAGAGTGGAGTCCTGGGGGCAGGGGTGGGGTGGGTAGAAGGGTTATAGGAGGGAGAGGGAGCAGTAAACAGCTGACCCTTGAACAGCATGAAGACATGAACTTTGAAGGGTCCGTTTATACTAGAAGTTTTCCAATAAGTATGTAAATGTATTTTCTCTTCCCTATGGCTTTCCCAACATTTTCTTTGTCAGAATACAATATATACTCCCTATAATATCACAATGGGTATTAATTGCCTTTTCATGTTGCTGACAAGGCTTCTGGTCAACAGCAGGCTATTAGTAATTAAGGTGAGTCAGATGTACTACGTGAATATTTTGCGCAGGGGGTCAGGGCCCAAATCCCTGCATTAGTCAAGGGTCTACCTGGTACTGAGCTCTTGTTTTCTTTTCTTTTTTATTTTTTCTCTCTTCCCCGCTCCTCTCCCCACCCTGCCCCACCCGTCTCCTCTCCAAGGAAAGGTGCAGGTAGGAATAAAGGTGAGCAGGCAGGCAGGAAGAGAGAAGAGGGAAGAAGCTTTTTATTTATTTTATTTAGTTGTTCCTTTTGGTTGTTCCCCCTGCTCTGGGTCTCAAACCCAGATCCTTGAGATGTCTGTGGGGTGCGCTCAGCCAGAGGCAGTGGACCAAACCGCTAGCTACTCCACCAGGGTGCGCTGGAAACCTTTTTCTGCATTTCGAGAAGAACTAATGATTATAGACACAATGTCCCCACTGAGCTCAGCCCTGAAATTCCGCAGTGTCTTGTGGGTTCTCTGTGGCCTTCGCTGACCTTCTGCCCCTCGGGAAGCCCACGAGCTCCCAGAAAAGACCTCAGAGAAGGTTCTCAAGGGATCATTTAGACTGTTTCTCTTGAATCAGTCTTGTTTCTGGAGGGCTGGTGGCACCTGTGGGTGCCAGGATGAGAAAGATACAAAATAGATGTCAAACGCCTGGAGCTGTCTCTAGGTCCTTGAACCACCGTAAGTATTTCATGCGTCCCCTAGATTCCCTGCATGTCTGTGGTCCAGGGCTTGGTGGGAGCGTGGACCCTGAGGGAGGGGCTGATGGAAGAAATTCTGGAGAGGGACCTCATACAGCCTCGTCCCTGCACATCTACACACCCCTCGGCACCATCAGAGTGATTTCTGAGGCTGCTGCCATCAGGGCAAGCAGTTGGCACTAAATCTTGCTGGTGTCCTATTCAAGAGCGTCTGCTATGAAACCGTTAGGCTCTTGGGTGTGGTCTCAGCGCCGCCTGCTTCCAGGCCAGAGGGCCGTGTTCAGGCAGCCTCCGGCCTGGAGCCAGCTGCAGTGGCGCCGCCACTGTTCTCGGGGGCTTTGCTGACTCCCGACCACCAGTCTGCTCTAGAGCTTGTGGACCCTAGCTTGGCTGCTCTTGAAGGGCTCCAGAGAGGGTCCCCACGCTCCAGATGGTGCCCGGTCCAGGTGCTGGGCAGGGGGGCAGGTACAGGCAGCATGTAGATAGTGCAGACTCCACCCCCACGGGTTAGCAGCTGTGTGGCTGGCCTAGTCTTGCTGCTCCTCGCCTTTTCTTCTGAAAATGGAGATGGGAACCTATGTCTTCTGCTCGTACAGCAACAACAGAAACGAAAATGCAGGGCGCCTGGCAGAGTCCTTGTTCTCTAGAGGCTGCAGGATTTGCCCTGATCTCTGTTCTCCTCGTCATATCTGTCACTGTTCCTTCACAGAGATAGGAAGCCTGGGGTTGGACTCCCAGCCCGTCCCTGCTGTTGGTCTCACTGTGGGCGACGGCATGGGCCTGAGCCACCATGAAGGCAGACCCCATCTGCAGACCAAGCAGTGACCAGCACATGGCAGGTGCGGTCTGCTCTTTCCTGGGGACGTGGGTGTGACCAGAGAGGATTTCACGTGAACAGACGGTTGCTCAGGTGTAAGACGGCGTGAAGGGTGACAGAACCCATCACGATGCGCCAATATCTGCCTGGGGAGTCGGGAGACATCACGTGATGGGTGTGGAGGGGACCTGAGGGTGGTGGCTTCCCGTGTGGCAGGGCTGCTGGAGGCCTGGGCGGCAAGGAGTGGATGGAGTCCTGTGAAGGCTGGGGAGGCCGGGGACAGATAACAGGCAGATAAGACATCGTGTCTTATGTATAATAAACAATCATGTCTTAGAGTATGTCTTATATATATTATTTCTAATGAAATGACTAACATGATTTCAACCTGATGCCGTTACCCTCCCGGCACAGACCGGCTGGGTCACCATGGCCGAGAATTTGAATGCTCGTGTGCTACGCAGTGACTTCTTCTTTCTTCTTACTTTCCTTGGTTCCGTCCAGAGCACCCCACACCCCTTTGGCTCACTTCTTAGCTTTGGAATTGGGGTGACAGCTCCTTTTACGTATCTTGTCTTTCTTTGCTGTCTTGTCACTAGCCTGGGACAGCTAGCGGGTTTCTCCTGGCATGGCATGACTGTAAGCACAGGTGTCAGGGCGGTGACACTGGGCTCTTCTATAAGAGAGCATGCAGACAACCCCAGATGTACTTCTATACCTGTGTAAAAGATTGTGATCAAAAGAGAAAGTCCAAGTTAACAGTTTTCAAAAACATCTGGAGCTCTATCCACCCTCACATGGGAGACATTGAAGTGCCAGAGGGACTACGTGGAGGAGACCTAATTGTCACACTCACTCTGATATAAAGGTGGAGGAATAACAGTGACTGTTATTATCCCTGTATGCATGTTGGCAGTTATTGGTATTGTAGGAAATACTTAACTATAACAAGTTCTAAACTATGCTTCCTGCATTCCAGGCACCATTCTGAGAACTTTATATTTGTTGTCTGATTTAATCTCCACCACACTCCGATGAGGTCAGTGTTATTAATATTCCTGTTTAATAGAGGAAGAGGAGGAGGAGGCACAGAAAGATTAAACCTAAGGACACAAGGCTAATAAACAGCAGGGCTGGGCTTTGAGCCCAGGCAGTCTGGTTCTGAACCCCTTACTCTTAACAGCTGAAGAGATGAGTTGACTTTTCAAATCTTCTTATAATAGCTACCTACTCAAATAACTAATGACCTAGTCCCATTATTCCCAGCATGTGTTTGGGGGTTGATAACTTGTTAGCATTTAATATTCAAAGCAGGGCTGCTGCAGCTATTTGACAATTTCAGATATAAATCTACCTTAAAGATGTACAAGTACAAATTATGCAATTTGATTTTTAAGTGCTTTTCCAGCAATATAAATAATGAAGTGTGTTGGGACTGGCAGGTACAGTACATTAAACTGAGTGCAATTAAAACACTGTGATATTTTTAAATTAACAAGAAAAAATAAGGGGCAAAATGAAGAAATCCGAATCTGTCTTTTCAGCCTCCTGCAGCTGATAACTGGGTGGGTGATCGCAGAGGGTATTAGTAACATTCAAGTGCGATGACAGTCACATTGAACAGAAAGAGCACTTTGATTTGGCTTCTGTGTAACAGGCAGATGACATTTCCAACATCGTCTTTTCAGTTTTGGGGGAAAGCAGATGACAAGGGGGCATTCTGAGAAGACATCTGAGTTGAAATAATGACTTGCCTTCTGGGTGATGTCTCAATGAGACATCTGAAAGTCAGAATTCTCTTTGCTCCACACAAGAAGAATCTGCATCTTTCACACTCATGGGCGGGCTTCGCCCTTTCCAAAAGCCAAGAGTCTGTTCATGGGGAGCCAGGCGCGGGGCGCAGCTGTTCTCACTGTTTTTCTCATCTCCCTGGAGACTTGGTGTGGAGGGGCTGAGATCTTCACTCAGCCAGTAGTTACTGGAAAGCTGATCGATGCATGTTTGCTTAGCAGATGTCGCCTTTGACCTGGAGTTAGAAAGGTCCAGGCAGGAGACCACGGACCAACTTGGTTGTGAGCACATGTGCGCCTCTGAATCATTTGGACTTGTGTCCCCTGGAAGTGGTCACCTCGGTACCCACTCCTTACTCCCGGTACATAACTCCCTTTATCAGAGCTCAGAGACTCCATAGAAATGCCATTTTTTGAAACTGGATGCTTTGTTTTGAATGGCCCAAATGGGAACCATGAACAGCCTTAGATTGGAATGTGATGTCCTCTGTAGGAGACCCCAGGTGTCAGTCTGCTGGCACTGCTGTGACACAGCACCACTGGCCTAAACACCACAAACTTACTGTCTTCACGTTTCTGGGGGCCCAAAGTTCAACAGCAAGATGCTGGCAAGGCCATGCTTCCTCTGAAGATGCCAGGGGAGGGTCTGTCCTAGGTCTCTCTCTCAGCTTCTGGAAGTTTCTTGGCTTGTAGCAGTGTAATTCCAGTCTTCACTTGGTACACTAGTGTGTTTTCGGCTCTTTCCAACATTCCCATCTTCTAAGGACACTAGTCATATTGGATCAGGGTCCCACTCTGCTCCAGTATGATCTCGTTCTAAACAATGATATCTGTGACGATCCTTCTCCAGTGTCCAAGTTTCCAGTCTGAGGTGCTGGGGGTTCATACTTCAGTCTACACACTTGGGGAGCGAGGGCACAGTTCCACTCATCACCAGCAAAGTAGTTGGTCCATAGAAGGCACTTCCACTCATCATTGTTCTTTCAGTGAATATTTGAATTTTTATTTGATGTGTGGGACGGTTTAGACTCCAGAGATAAAATGGTGGGCAAAGCCAACAACTGGATCTCAGGAAGCTCCTACCTTCATGGAGGAGATCGATATAAAGTAAACTATATACTATAATGTGGGAGGCTGTTTGTGATCAAGTGGCCAAGGCAGGTGTCTCAGAGCTGATGGCACTCAGGCCAAGACTCTGTTGACATGAAGAGTAAGTCATGGAGAGATCTGGGGAAAGAGCATTCTAGAGAGAGATGAATGTTCTGCTGTATGTACATTAGATGAATGGTACGTATTTGTAGAGTCAATTCAAGAAGGTATTTGGGGAAGAGGTTTATTTTTAAAACACTCTGGGAGTATTTGGGAGTGAATTATGATAGAGAAAGCACACGAGGGAAAAGTAAGTAGGTTAAATGCATAGTAGAACTCTCAGAATCTTGTCACATTTGATCTAAACTTTGGCCTTGAAAATCATTTCAGAAGCCTCCAGGCAGTTTATCTCTGTTGGAATCTTCTGTCTATGAGGTTTCAAAGAGACTCAAAGTCCGTTCAGACTAATCCCCCCTAGTTAGAAACGGGCCTCCACTTCCACCTCTTCCGGGGGCTCTGCGTTCAGTGCCTTCCTGAGCCTCCTGGGGTGTGTGACGCAGTTGCCCCTGTTTATGATGGCCCTCTCAGTTGTGGACAAGAGCTCTAAAGCTAGGTCATGGCCTGAAAGATCCTTTCCTCCTTTCGTCTGCTCCTTGCTCGTTGTGTGTCTTGTCTCCTTGTGTAAGTGTTTCATGCCCTAAACCAATGGCTCTCAAGACTGGCTCTAAAAGAACCATCTAGAGAGTTCTTTAGACGACCAGTGCCTGGATCCCAACTCATATCTGCTGAATCAGAATTTTGTGGGTAAGACCTAGAACAAATTTTTTTTTTATAAATCTCTATAAAGAGAATCCAGCCATGGATGAAAAATGACTGCCCTAAAACATTGATTCTGTTTCCTCGGAGGTCAGTTCTTGTCCTCGTAGAACATCAAGTAAAAGGAGGAGATGGGGATGCTGTCTCTCCTCCCTACAGTGTCTTGGCCAACATAAGGCAAGCTGTCTCAGATGAGCCTCTTCCTTGTGGTCGTTGTGAAGGGTTCTGTTTTGTGCTGTGCTGGCCCTGGATCGGGTGAGGGAGGCGATGTCCCCTCAGATCTCAGCACATCATTAAGAAATGCTGAGAGATCTAGACAGATCGGAGAACTAGAAAAGAGAGCATGAGTGGTTCCCATGACAGTGCCCCTAACAGAATCTTCTCAGCTCTCAAAACCACTTGGGTAGAGAAGTCAAAAGCGGTAATGAGGCTTCTTAGTCTCGTACCTCAGCATGAAATCTCAGAGAATGGGAGAATTCTTCATCGTGTCAGTGATCCCTCCTCCCCCAGTGTCTTATGCACACATCCAGGTGATTTTGTTTTGTTTTTAAGAGCAGAAGAAAGGAAAGGAGGGAGAGGGCGGGAGGAGAGAAATAAACCTTTATATAGTGGTGCTCCCCCCACCCCCAACTCTGGCTCCAGGTCACAAGCTCCCGTCTTTGGCCTTGACCTGATCCACCCCCAGCCATCTCAGCCACCTCAGCCACAAGGGTGAATCCCCCGGTAATTATGTGTATGGAGCTGTCTGTGTTGATTCAGTGCTCTTGGTGACCCTAGACACAACTTGTAGGGTTTCTTCTCCATTTCTTGAAGTTCAGCAGGAAGCCCCTTCTTCAGTTCCTGTTCCCTCTCTTTTGTCCTAATGCGGATAAAAACCCTGCTTTCTACAACTGTCTGCAGAGCATCCCTTTACATACATCAGAACATCAGAACAGTCTTCCCCACAACTGTAGTTTGTGGGTTTTCATGTTGGAGCTTTCATCTATAGGGCTATTTTTATCACTCCCATTTGGTCTCTGTCCAAGGCCTCCAGAGTCTCCCTGAACTGAGCAAACAAATTCCACTTCCCTGAAGTAATTTTTTCCATCCTAGCTCTGTACCCTACCAATCTGTCTGCTGTCCCTCTCAGATTGCAGAACCAGTCATCCTTCATCTGTTTTCTGCTCTAAGACATGTTGAGGTGCATGCCCGCCTTAGAACTGGTGTTAACTCAGGCGACATTCCTAAATGTGCGTGGCCCCCACACACCTGCTGCCGTGGCCGTGGCTGGTTGGACGAATGGTGCCCTGTGACTCGCCATGTTGATAATCTGCCCGCTTGCTGGTGACCCTTTGGGTGCTCCATCCCCACAGTTTGGACAAAGTCACTGTGCATAAGCTGTATGTCTCCAGCAAGATGACATTGGCATCTGGAGACCATCTCAGCAGGGGTCCTTGTTCATGTCAGCAGGACGCCTGTGACCAGAGACATTGGCTGACAAAGCGGGGAGGTGCTGAGATATCCCCCTCCCCTGGAAACACCAGTGAGAGATACTCAGGCTTCTGATGCAGAGCAAGAGATGGAGAGAGAGGAGAGGCAGGGAGGGAAGAAGGAGCTAGACATGGAGAGACAGCTGCCCTGGTTTCCAGTTCCTGCAAGACTCGGCCACTTTGTGTCTCTACAGTCTCCCTGTGTTTAAGGGAAGCTGTCCATTTTTTCCAGTTGGATCAATTTGAGTGCATTTTTGCTCCCTGCCTTCACCCCAAAGATTGCAGACTGAACCCCGCCTTTGGAGCTGTTAATCATGAGGGTGGCACATAGCTTTGTCTTTCCCTCCCTTTTCACAGGGATTGGCGGTGGGGGTCACAGCACCGAAAGACGCAAAATCCGGGAGAGCCGTATTCTATGCGTGCCCCTGCCCCTTCACGCCGGGCGGCCCGACACGAGTCCTTCAGGTCCCTGGGCCTCAGCTGCTTTGTTTATAAAATGGGGGTAAATCATATTTGCTTTTACAACCAAAGCTTCGCAACCTCACACTTTACAAAACAGCTAAATTTTAACTTATCTCCTCGTGTGATACCCAGGTCGTGTGTTCTGAAGGGTCTGGGAGGGTGTGGTTTTGACCGTCAAGGACAGAGGTCAGCAATATTGGCCTGCAGGTCACATCTGGTTCGGGGTCGGTGTCTGTTTTACTGGAACACAGCCATTTCCCTTTATTTGTGACAGTCTGTAGCTTCTTCAAGGCGCGGCAGCACAGCTGAGAGCTGCCGCAGAGTTTCCCAAGGACCTTCCCGTCTCGGTGGGAGTCAGTGCAAGTCTGTCTGTGTTCACGCTGCCTGTGATGGTGGACTCTGCGTTTTAATTCTGCTGTGCTGCTCTCTTGGTCTTGGATCTGTGTTTTGGCTTTTTACTGGTCTGGTACGTGTTGTGCCATTTGTAGTTCTCTTTTACTCTTGCTAGAAACCATTCCTAGCTGGCTAGCTTTCTTTTTCCTCACCATCGAATCTGTAGCTGTGTGAAGTGAGGTGTAACCCACTGGACCTAGTATCTCACCTGCAAAGCACTACGTGTGGGCAGTGACGTCACAGGGCATCTGCCTCCCAGAAACGACCTGTTTCCTGCCTCTCTGGTTTCCTCTCCAGAACCAGGCCTCTTTGGGGGAAGTTCTGACCTGAGTCTCAGCCACTAGTGTGAGCAGAGTGCAAGGTTTTTGTGCAAAAATATCCTGTTACCAAAATATCACCCTCCAGCAGAAGATTGCTGGTGTCTATAATGCATGAAAAACACAGACTTGCCTTTTAGAAGGAGAATTTAAATAAGTATTAAAGAAAACAAAAACCAAAACCAGAAACCAACAACCCTGCAGGCTTTCTGAGAACCAGGGTCTGGTGACAGGGAGAAAGATATTGAAGACAGATCTTGGTCTAAACCTCGGGCCTTTTGACTTATCAGGCCGAGTGATCTTGGCCAATTTCCTAACTCATCTTTGCTTCAACTGACTGACTTCTAGATGGGAAAGAATACCTACTTCAGAGTGCTATTGGGGGTTGATTGAGATAAATGCGTGCGAAGAAATTAGGGTCATTACCAGTATAGAATCCTGGGGCGGGAGGAATTCTCAGAGTTCTTGAAAGACAGTTTTCTGGCAAGTCCCCCAAAAGTCAGTTCCATTTGTGCTACAACTTCCAGGGATCAGAAGTCTGCAGGGCCTAAGTCATGAGCCCCCTCACTCAGCTCCAACCACTGGGAATTCTCTTTGTCCTCTTCGTGTTTATTTCCAGTTTCCCAAGGATGCCAGACACTTTCTCATCTTAGGACTTTGGCTTCCTGTCCTCCAGCCTTGCCAGTTTAATTCTAGCTCAGTTCTAGAATCCAGTCTTGCGCTCTCAGGGATGCCTTGCCCGAGTCTTCTAAGCCAGGTTCTCCTCTTGCGTTAATTTGTAGACAAACACGCTTTCTGAGACCTCCCTCCTGGACACCAGCGAGGAAGCCTGTGTGCAGGCAGAGCGGGAATGAAACACAGGCACGTGCAGAGCACCCTGCCCGTGAAGTCAGATGGTCCTGCAAAGACAGCTTCTGTAGCGAAGAGAGTCAAAGTCACGGAGACAGAAAGCAGAAGGGTGTGGCGGGGTCTGGAGGGGCAGTTGAATGGGGAGTTTTTACTGTGCAGACTCCCAGGTTTGTAAGAGGGAAAGAGCTCTGGATGTGCCAACAGCACTGAACCTAAAACCGGTGAAGCCCACACAGACCGAGGTGCGATTTTAATGTGTGTAGCGATGTAAGTAACAGAAATAATAAATTTATCATGAAAATGGGAAAGATAGTAATTGTTATGTCACACATATTTTACAACTTAAAAAAAAAAAAAAAACAGACTGGCTCCAAGGGGCAGGCTCGGAAGGCCATGCTTGGTCAGGGAGACTTTGCTGCTTGGGGGCTGGCTTGTGGCGCTGCTTGGTGAGAATGGAGAGACTCTTCTTGACCTGAGAGGTGACAAGGAGGGAGACCGCTGGGACCCAAGGATAATGAGCTCTGGTGTGGTTTGGGAGTGAGGAAAAGCGTGGTGGGCCGGGTCCCGGGTCTCCCCTGCCCAT
This sequence comes from Solenodon paradoxus, assembly GCA_004363575.1. Classification (NCBI taxonomy): domain Eukaryota; kingdom Metazoa; phylum Chordata; class Mammalia; order Eulipotyphla; family Solenodontidae; genus Solenodon; species Solenodon paradoxus. The sequence goes on from RJWH01006859.1 coordinate 38,277, forward strand.
CAGGTGGGGATATTTATCAGGACAGAATATCTTGAGACCTTTCTCGCAGCACTTTGCTTGTCTCAGGCTGGTAACTGATGCACCAGTGGCCCCGTGTCCCCTCATCCACCAGGTCCTGTGAACAGCACTCAAGCAGAGCCCATATCTGGCATCCTTGCCAAGGGTCCAGCACCCCCGTAGTGCCTTGCACAAAATGGGTGTCCTGGGGACATTAATGAAAAATAAGTAACTTAGAAATTTAAAAGAAAAAGAAATTTCTGATTTGAAGCTGCTGGAATTAGGTTCACCTGTTTATCTAGGATTTTTTCTTTCTTAAAGTTAACTGATTATGGAATCGAATCACATCTGAAAACACCTTCACAGCAGCACCTACGTTAGTGCTTGATGGCTGCAGGGCACTAGAACCTACCTACCTAAATTAATACGCATCATCTCTTTTATTATTTCCATTTTTAAATTATTCATTAAGATAATATAAATCCCTTTCATGTGCTTTGTATTTTTGATTGATTTTATTACTAAATAATATTTTATTTCAAAGACTGAAAAAGAAAAGTAAGTGACTTCTGGTTCATCAGTTCTCCTTTCTGTGAATTAATTTGTTTCTAAGTGTCTCTTCTGTGTCTGAAATGAGGAGAGAGACAGCGACAGACAGACAGACAGATCAAAATACCCTTGTTAATGCCAACATCAGGTTTTCTCCCCAGGGACAAGGGACACATGCTTTCACGGACAGGCAGGGTCGGAAGGAGCAGGAGCGGGGACTGAGCATGCGCAGACCCCTCCTGGACAGGATGCTTCATCCTCCTCCCCAGGAGAGAGGTTGGTTTGGTGCTCTGATTTTGGTAGAACCCCGCACAGGAAGATGGAAGCCTTCCTAGACAGGATTAGTTTTTCTTGCTGTCATTTTCAGAGCCAGTGGTTTTTCTGGGGGAGAGCTGGTGACTGGCCAAAGTCCCTGGTCCCCTGACCATGGTCTGCCCCATGCCAGTGGGTCCCTGGCCGTCTCTGGTCCCTCATTCTCAGGCATCCTCTCTCTAAGACCCAGGGTGGACTTGCTTTTTGATGACGCAATACCCCATGGTTTGGGATCTTTTGGAAGTCGCAGATGAATTGGGTGATGCAGCCAGTTTATCTGGAGATTGATAAAGCTTTGCTTTGCCCGGTAAGACATTTTTCTAAAACATACCACTGTGAAGAAAAAATAGCCTTACATAAAATGTTTGAGAGATACATTTTCAATAGTCTTTACTTTATTGTAAAATGCATCACACATGCAGACAAGAAGAGTCAGCATTCTTCAAAATCTTAGCGGCATCTTCAGAGAGCTGACAAGCTGCACGTTGTTTCAGCGCAGGAATCACACACCTTCTTGAAGTGAAGCCATTCATAGTTCACCTTCAGCTCATTCTCTTTGAATCCAAGAGTTGTTTTAGGGATTAGAGGGATAAGGGAGCATAAGCTGGGACAGTAATATAGACAAAGTAAAGGACACATTCATAGCTTGTCCTGCCAGGGGTTGAGAGAGGACTTCAATTTACTTTAGGTGGATTAAGTTTAGAATATGAAACACGTATTTATAAATGCTAGCTCGTGATGGCTTTTGTTTGTCAGGCAGTGCATGCTTTCCATGGTGCTTTGACTTACAGTCCCGCGCTTTAGTTGAAATTGTACGACATTCTGTAAAGACCTCATGATGGATTTCATCTGGACTGGTTTGTCATGGGCCTCATTCCTCAGTGTGGACTCGGCCGTGGGGTGTCACACATGGTTTGTGAAATACTGCCAGTCTGAGAACAGGGGAGAGTTCACTGGGGTGCGGTGCTTTGTGCGACAGAGTACTTCCAAATGTCTGTGGCTGCCGTGGACCCCAGAATGAAGGTCAGGTGCTCTCATGTGCTGAGCCAGGACCTCTGTAATGGACCCCATCTGCCTTTCTAGCATCTTCTCTGATCAATTCTCACCTTGTTCTCAGTGCCTGAGTCATCAGCAAATATTTTATGCCCATTGTAAGATGGGTGCCTGTGGTCTCTAAACCACAGCCCCCATCTGCACCTTTCGTGGGGCCCTTGGTGTCGGAGTAATTTTTTACCCTACCCATAGGCCGAATGAAATATCTCACCATTCTACTTAATGTTCTAGCCAGTTAGTAGCTGTTTTAAAAGAGAACACACACAAAGGGAAGGGGAAAATGCATTCATTCTCCAATAACCACGGTTATTTGACTTACGTGTGCACATCTGTTGGGCAGTAGCCAACTCCTCAAACTTGGGAATCCACTGGGCACCCCTTGGACATCGATTTTCATGCAATTATTCCTCTTCATAGCAAATTCTGAAAACCCAGTTTTGTGAGCAAGAGAGAGAACATAGTACCATTCAGTGTTGAAACTGTGACCACCCTGAGCTCGTGATTCGGGCCGTACCCGGCCGACTGAGAATTGCCGTGCTTCTCTGGAAAGTTTAAAGTGTCCTGTGGTGTCTCTCTGGGTTTCCAGGACCCGCCCAGGGCACCTTGGCACCTTGGCACGCGGTTCGGGAACCGGCGCCACAAGTCCTCGCGTAGGCGGGTTCCTCTGTGTGAGCGCCTCTCTTTTCCCTTCTGCTCCTTCAGTTCCCAGCATGGATATGAAAACTCCTAGACATTTCCTTTTAAGACGGAGCCGGAGCTGCTGCTGCAAGCTCCCCTAGCACACTATGCAAGTCCTGCTACTGAAACTCTCGGCCCCAAAATTTTATCTTGTCTTTTCCCACTCTGGGCTTTAAGTCCTTCAGGGAAAGGGATGGTAGCGAGAGCGCCACATCAAGGTGCTTTATAAATGTTTGAATTGAATGAATGAATGGATGATGAATGAATGAAAAGCTGTTAGATCCTGTTCAGAAGGGAATTAAAATAACAATTCCAAACAGACAGGGTGACGAGCACAGGGTTCTTTTTCTTTATGTGAGGGAGTCTCGCATAAAAGCCTGACCTTAGAAACATGCAGTGTCTCTGGATCCTCTGACCTCATATGCTCTGTGGCTGCAACTGAAGACCTTTTGTTACAAGCACAGGGCCTCATGAATTATGATGCAAATGACACTGAAGGTCATTTGATCCTCTTGCATTTATTCATGTTGTGAGCCATTGACCCATATACACATCTCTTTGGCTCGGAAATTATAACTTGTTTCACATGTGTTTGCTCTTTGCTTTAGAGGGAAATATATTCAGTTTCCTGATGGCTCAAATGCCCAGCATCCTGTCACATTCTGGAAAACACAGTTGTGTTCCAGCCCTTTAATCTAGAGGTTCTGCACTGATCAGAGGGAGCAGAGTTTCATACCTGAGTGGGCAGGGAAGATGTCTCTAGACCTCAGTGTGCAGCTGCGGGTCCTCTGGGTGCCTCTCGACTGGCCCTTTATGTTTCTGATGTCTGTTCCTGGAACGAATAGAACATCAGGAGCCTTCTGCTGTGATGAATATCAAGCGAGAAGGGTGACCTTTCCTCTTCCAGCTAAAATAACTCAAGTGGCCTTTGAGAGCTCCGTAGACATTGCTTCTCTTCGCTTTTGCCTCATCCTTATGATATGAAGATAATAAGGTTCTATCTGCCATAGACGGCTGATTTTCATCAGGTTGAATAATATGGTGCATGAATGTTGGCTCATGAAGGCAGTCACAGCAATCCCAACTATGTGCCCTGGGAATCGTCACTCAGGAACTGCCTCATATGCCATCCCCAACATTCCCTGACCTGCCTAGGCCTTTTCCTATGATATTTAAACACGCACTTTTAAAACAGCCCTGTAGGGTAGTCATTAATGCTGGTTCTCTGTTCATTAAGGCTCAGAGGCATTAAATGATTTGCCCAAGGTCAACACCGCTGTTAACCCCTGTTTCCTCATCTGGCGGGGATGATCCATTTGCTGCAAGGATAGGCTGACCATATTTCCTTGAGACAAAACGGGATATTGGGATGACAAAATGGGACAGTTAGGCACTGGTGACCGAGAGGGGAGGAAGCGGAGTAATCTGAGCAGGAGCTGAGCAGGCAGACCAGCAGCAAGTAAATACTATGTGATGTCAATCAGTGGTCACATAGCAACGACATGTGGTCCAGCGGGACTTCATTCAAATGTCCAAGGTCAGTGCAAGAATTTTGGCACTTTAGACAAAAACCAAATGTCCTGCCTGAAACACATGCCATTTTAACTATCCTATGCCAGAAATGCCCAAGAACCCTCATCGTGCCAGAGATAGCCCCAGAGTGCCGGAGATAGCCCCATAGTACTGCTCTGAGACTTGACCTTGCTGTAATGTTCTGCTCCCTTTGAAGAAACAGTCACAGACCTGGTGGGAAAGAATCCTCTTCCTGCAGCTTCTGTTTCCTTGCAAGGTCTGTCTTTCACATGGGGCAGAAGAGACAGCTGCTTTGGGGCCCCCTCAACAAACTGGGCCCAGGGCAACTCAGCTGCCCTATTTGCCCCGTGTTAAAGACGGCCCTGGCTTATTAAACATGGGACAAAGTGGACATTTATGTGAAAATGACACAGTGGTTGGGAAATATGGACAAAAAATGTGCTCCCCAGTAAAATGGTCCCTGTGGTCAACAGAGATACTTTGTCACTCCTGCTGCCTCTGTGGATGTTGAGAACTGTGCAGACAGTCTGAGGTTTCAGGACGCACAGGCTGCTGAGATGGTTCATTCTGGAGAAACGTGGCTGCTCACGGGTCCCTGCTGATGCTTCACATCTGCTCTCTAGTGTCTTTCCTGCAAGGGAAGATCTGTTCCTATGCACTTTTCACACCACTCAATTCTTGTGCTGCTTCCAGAGTCACACAAGTGATGAGCGACCATAAAATAGGCACAGAAGCAGGTTCAGGGAACGGGGAATAGTGCGAGGGGATGCTGTCCTCACTGGCTGTCTCCCAGCCTTCACAGAGACCTGAGGCAAGTATCCTGTAGAGTGGACGCCGTCACCGTCCCTTCTCCACTTCCATCAGGTTGTGTGAAAGGTCCTGTCACAGAAGCTCTGAAATCGGTCTCATCATGTTCTACCAGCATAAAGGAGGAGTATTTATATCAGAAGCATGGGAGAGGCTATTTCCAGTGTCACATCCACGGCTTACAGGAAAAATGACTTAGTGGCTCCAATATGATAAAGAATTAGAAGAACTTCTACCAAGCCCTTAGCTCTGATCAAGCATGGGAAGCTAAATGCCTCTAATGCATTTTCTCATTTATTCTTTCCAACAATACCACACGTGAGTGCTCAGTGGAAAATTCTTAACTGACCTGCATTTAAGAACATAGCTAATAACCCAGCACACGCCGCCCAGCGCTTACCGCACACAGAGCCTTCTGCCTCTTGGCCTACTTTCTAGTATCATTGGACACCGCTGATTCCACCGGCTGAATTGTGTACTGAGCAAAAGTCTTGTAGTATATTATCAAGACTATTATGGTGCATCTTTAGCATCTACTTAAATCTTATCATTTCATTAATTATTACATAAAGCAGTAAAATATGAGTGCAAGGAAGAAGCATCTCTCTACAGCACAAAGCTATATATTTTGGAACAACCATCAAAGGTAAATTACCATTTAAAAAAAGCTGTCAAATTAAAAGTAAGGGAGGCAACTGAAATATGGGGGAATAAAAATATGAAAGGAAATCTGTACTCTGATTACTTCGCAGGTGTCTTTTAATTTCCCCTTCCCTTTAAAGATGCCCAGTCAAAGTGGGCTTTTCTTTGTGATTTAAGCAAGAAGGAGATGTAGAACTTTCTACACTGGGTGCATTCTTTCAGAAAAGGTCTTGCTTAACCCCAGACCATAAGATTAGCAAATGAATGCATGTGTGTATGTCATGAATGAAAATAAAAGGTTCAGAGTACACACATAGGCTGATGGTGTTGTCCAGAGGAGTCCCGTGGGGTCTTTATTCCCCTTTTGTAGATGTGAGGACTGATGGCCATACAGAGAGGACCATGGATCGACCAAGGATGAGGAGACCCAGAGTTGTGATTCATGTGGATGTGTTTAACCCTTCCATTTGTTTCTGTGTGTATGGAATGTCATGGCACAGTTTTCGACGCCCTGACCACTTCCCTATTCCTATCCGGTCCTCCGGCTACAAAGGCCATGCTGGAACTTCAGTGTCCTCGAATTTCCAAGCTGTGCTAAGGAGAGCGTCCTCCCTGGACTCCTGGGGTGGGGGCTTCTCTCTGATGGCATCCTGTCCGCTGGCAGGAGGGGCAGCTCAGTCACTTCTGTGTGCTTCACAAGCCAAGATAAATGTCATCACAGAGACCTGACACTGTTATTTTCTTCTCTCATCTGGACAGAAGCGCCTTCATCCACAGGTGCGAAGATGAAAAAGTGCCAGGGAGATGTGAGGAGGAACCAAGCCTTCTCTTTGGAGAAGCTAATAACCGTCAAACAGCCCAGGTGCGCGTGAGCATGCCCGCATGCGCAGATCTGGGCACCTGCATCCTCCTAGGCTCTTTAGAAGTAGAAGCCAGCCTCCTCTGGCCTGGAGAGAGGGCTCTGCATTTCGACAGATGGCATATTTTGGGATTGGGATTTTCTGCTGCTGAATGTGGGGCTTGATTAGCCTGGGCTGCTGGGGCCCCACTCCCCTGCCCCCCCAGGCTGCACAATCAGGAAGTGCATTCTCCCTCCCATTGTGGCTTAGGAGGGGAGTGCGCTTTACATATGCAAATGGCCCAAGTTTCACTTAATAATTATCAGCTGCACATTCTATTGATGAGCAGCTGAAGCTCCTGTCAGCCTGGAAGAGAAACAGGGAGTTAACCATTTCTACCCACTGGCACACCCAGCCCCCAGACTTCTGCTTCCCAACTCCCTCCCATTGCTCTGTGATTGCAGACAAAAGGCTCTGACTCCCCCCATTCTTCAAGTCTCCTGTCTGGCCTGAGTCTGGCAGCTGCGTCTTCCTGACCCTCCCTTTCATTACCCTGTGTGCATCTCCACCCCGCCCCCACTTTGTTTTATGGGTGTCTAAAGACCAAACAGACCCATTTCCATTTGTAGCAGCAGGGTGGCTTACAGTCTGGAAGTGATGGCTTCATGTACCCCCCAAAGCCCCCCCCCCCACACTGACTGTCCTGTTTAGGCAACTGACAGCATCTTTTTAAAAGAACACAGGAATTGGCACAACCTTTAGAAAACAAGATGGAGACTCCTCAAAAACAATCAAGATGGACCTACCATTTGATCAGCAAAATCCTTCTAGGCATGTACCCTGAGAACACAAAAACACCCATCAGCAAAAACATCTCCACCCCTACGTTCATGGCAGCACAGGTCACAATAGCCAAACATGGAAACAGCCTAAATGCCCATCAAGAGATGGCTGGATTCAGAAATCGTGGTCTACATACTCAGTGGGATTCCATATGGAGATTAAGAAGATGAAATTGTGTCCTTTGCAGGACTCTGGTAGTGGGTGTGTGAAGTGCATGCAGAGTGAGGTGCAAAAAAATGATGGCTAGATAGATAGATAAATAGATGGATGATTGATTGATAGATGAGAGAGAGACTAATAGTTAATATAGAAAGGCAGATGGATGATAGAGATTGATGATGGATGATATAGATGGTAGGTGATATAGATAGATGATTGACAAGTGATAGATGATTGATAGATGATTGATAATAGATAACAGATAATACAGATAGAACAGTAGATGGATGACTGATAGATGATAGAGATAGATGATAGACGATTGAGAGATGATAGATGATTGATTAATAGATGATACATAAATGCTAGATAGATAGATATTAGATTAGACAGACATAGGACAACGCCAGGCATGGCAGGGTATCTGGATGTCTAGACCAAGATATCAGCAATGTTCCTCCTTTCTAGAAGCTGCTTTTCTTTCCTCTGCGCATGAAACTACCCTCAGGAATTTAATAGTGGGGTTGGGGGGAAGGGGAGGCTTTGTGGTTCCCCTATTTTGGCTCTGCCTCCCTAGTCTTTTGTGGGCTATTCCAAAAGGTTTTATTTGGATTCTCTTACTCATTTTACTGCAAGAAGATCCTTACTTTCTCCTTGAAGATATCCTGCTTCTGGCCTCTCTTGTAAGTATCAGGCAGGGTGCCTCTTACTTGTCACTTACGAATGCACCTTTTATTTCCTGGAAAGAGCTACTTAGAAGCAGGAGGAAGAATGGAAACAGCTGTGTTTTGAGGGAGGACGCCCTTTACCCTGGCCCTGTTTCCTTCTTTTATTTAAGTCTTGACATGTTTCTGAGTTCTGTGAGCCTCTCCTTTTTCGCAGTGGTACAGAGAGTCGGGGCTTAATTGAGATCATGTGTGCAGCTCACTCAGCCACAGCAGGTGTTCAGCAAGAGAACTGTCATTGCGACCCTCCTTTGAAGCCCGGTTCCTGTCATGGAACTAACTCTCCAGGGATTGCTGGTACCCCTGCGCATGGTCATTCAAGACTTCTGAAGGGCCTACTGCGTGCTGGGTTCTAGGCCCCGGCGGGTAAGATAGACCCATAAGGACACTCCCACCATTTGAACTCAATTTCTAGGTATGGAGAAACCAGAAGACAGTGAGACCTTTGGACTTGGGGAGAGTGCTATGATGTGTGCAGTGGAGAAGAAGTGACCAAGGGAAAGAGAAAGACGGGTGGAAGGGAGGGCAGGGGTGGGGCTTTAGAGCCTGGTGTGCAGAGTCTTCTGAGCAATGGAATTTAAGCCGATGTTCTAAGTCAGAGAGTAAATAGCAACGCATGTGGAGAGGCCCCAGGCTGGAAGCGTGCTTGGTATATCTGAGAAAGATCTAGAAGACCAGTGTGCTGGTACAGAGGGAGTGGAGAAACGTGATGAGGTCAGAAAGATAACCGTGGTCACGTAAGTCATTTGAGGTTTGAGTCTGATGCCACGCCATGGGGGATGATGAGCCACTCAGTACTGGGGTCTGGTCACCACATTTCAGCATGCCCTGGTTACTGAGAGCAAGTAGGCCATCTGAAGCAGGGGCTCTGATCAGGGGCAGTTGTGTGAGTACAGGTGACAAGCAGTGGGGCCGGGAACTAGGGCGGCATTGGACTGTGGGTGTCTTCAAGATGTGCTTTGAAGGGGGAGCTGACATTCACGTGTTTGCTCAACGCCGTGTCTGTGGGAATGAGGGGGCAGCTCAAGCTCAAGAACGTGGCCTGCACGGTGTGAACAGCTGTGATACCGTTTACTCAAAGCGGTGACAGGAGGTTTTGGAAGGAGGGACTCCAGAGCCCGCGCTGGGCTGTAGGGACACCACATGACTCCTGAGTCATTTCCTCCCACAGTGGAGCGGGCACATAGAATGGCCATTGCGTGTTGAGCTGGTGAGAGGCACGTTGGACTCAAAGGCGTTGCGTGTTGAGCTGGTGAGAGGCACGTTGGACTCAAAGGTGACTCGGTGTGATGGTCCCTGTCTTCCCTGGAGTGACGCCTACCCCGAACAGGGGCGGAGCGAGTGGCTGGTCACATGGGAAGCAGCTGCATGAGCCGCTCTCCCAACCTCCTTGACCGTGGTCTGTGCTGTAGGAGACGGCAGGGGTTTCAGGGATAGTAAGAGAAATGGAGGGGCCAACGCACCCTGGAAGATGGGAACCCATATGTTCAACACTTGAATTCAACAAACTGGCCCTGTTTATCGAGACAAGTCTACTAATCCCATGCTTGACGCTACCCCAAAGTCCAATTGCTCTAGAAGTTTCTAAATGACTACACTCGACTTTCATCTTGCTGCTGACCAGTAACAGGCTGGGAACTATGATGGTTAATTTCAGTGTCTCGATTTGCCTGGGTCACGAAACAGCCAGAT
>RJWH01006860.1:0-48105 GCA_004363575.1 Solenodon paradoxus
TTTTGAGAAGGTGCAGGTAGGAATAAAGGCAACTAGTCAGACAGAAAGAGAGAGGAGGAAGCATTCACTCCATTGAATCACTTAACTTAGTTGTTCCCGCCAGCCCTAGGGATGAGAACCCGGGACCTTGGGATGTATGTGAACTGTGCCCAACGGCTACCCCCCAGGGCCTGCCAACTGCCCGTCCTTCAAGCCTGCAGATAGTACGAGAGGGGTGATGGATGAGGATACAAAAGTGTTTGTCTTTTTCAGAGGAAGAAGGCAGGCAGGCGGCAGGCAGGCAGGGAGAGGAGGAAGCGGCATTTTTATTTATTAGCTGTTCATTTTAGTTTTTCCTCTAGCTCCCGGGCTACGAACTAGGGTCCTTGGGCTGTAGGTGGACTGCGCCCCAGATGCGGGCTTAACCCCCGAGCCACCAGAGCGGCACACACTGCCGCCACGTGTCCCTTAGCAGGCGTACATTTGGAGACATGTGGTGATGTGAAGGTTGTCAGTGTGATCACAGAAAGAGGGTGCAGTGCAGACACGCCGAGGCTGCTGAGAGGGATCCTTTGCAAGGACGGCCCTTGCAAAGCTGCTGAACACTCCAGTGCCCGTTGGACCGAAATGGTTCTCGCACAGCTTGTTCTGGGCCCTCTGCATCAGCCTGGGTAGACTCCAGGGACACACAGGGCAGGGCCCCGGCTCACTCATGCCCACTGGGGGCAGGTTCAAGGGCAGCCGGAAGGATGAGGTCCTGGGCATCGCCAACAACCGACTGATCCGCATCGACCTGGCTGTGGGCGACGTGGTCAAGACCTGGCGCTTCAGCAACATGCGTCAGTGGAACGTCAACTGGGACATCCGGCAGGTGGGCATCGGGAGGTGGGGACGGGGGCGGGATCGGGGCTCCCAGCCCCGCCCCCACCAACCCTGACTCCCCCGCTGCAGGTGGCCATCGAGTTTGACGAGCACATCAACGTGGCCTTCAGCTGCGTGTCTGCCAGCTGCCGCGTTGTACACGAGTACATCGGGGGCTACATTTTCCTGTCCACTCGGGAGCGGGCCCGAGGAGAGGAGCTGGACCAGGACCTCTTCCTGCAGCTCACGGGTGGCCACGAGGCCTTCTGAGGCCTGTCTTGCTGCCCTTGCCCTGCTCACCGCCTGCCATGGCCACTCCCAAGCCCACAGCCGCTGGGACTCACTGCCCACACCTTTTCCAGACATGCAACAGCCGGGCACCTCCACCTGCTGTCACTGGCTCTGTGCAGACCAGGGTCTAGCTGGGCCAGACTCTGCCACCCCCGCACACTAGGACAGGTGGGTCCTGAGCGTGTACAGCAGCTCCTCTCCCAGGTCCAAGTGGCTAAGACCCTGGCCCCTGAACGGACTGAGTCCCCTGAGCACGAGAAAGACCAGATGAGTCCCAGGGGGATGAGTCAGATTCAAACTGTCGTTTCTTTTTTGTTAACTTTTGACACTTTCGTTTTTAAATATATAAATAAATATTTTATTGTTGAGTTCGTCTTCCTCGGGAGCTGTGCTGGGGGCCGCTCTGATACTCTGTCTCTTCATCACCAGCCAAGGAGAGGGGCTTTCCTGAGAGATAACAGCATTGGTTAAAGGGAGACAGACGTTAGCGTGGGGCCAGGGCTGGGAGAGAGGTGAGGGCTGAGGACACGGGCTGCTGGCACAAAGAATCAGGGCGGATGGGATCCTCACGGGCAGGACGGAGCTGCAGGGCCTCCTGGAAGTACTTGGGAAGCAGGAAGCCATCAGCATTCCCTGGGGTCAAGATCACTCCATTGGCCGAGCGGAAGAAGGGAATTCCATCTGTAGACAAAGCGGGAGATGAGACGTGCCCTTCCAGAAGGTTGAGGGCCGACCCTGCTGTGGCCAGACTCACCTGCCAGGGCCAGGGGCCCATTGACGAACACAGCCACATCACAGTTTGGCCGCATGCCTGTGGAGACAGCCAGAGCTGGGGCCTGGGAGCCTGGGCTCAGTGGAGGAAAGGGGAGGCATGCAGGGTCTGGGGTGACCCTAGGTCACCCTAGAGGGGAACCTGGGAGGATACAGTGGGTGGGAAGAGTTAGAAGGGGGGACAGACCACTGATGACACCAGGGTCACCAGGCAATCCTGGGGCCAGGTGGATGTGCGTCCTTCCCTGGCACGACAGTCCCTGGAGCCGGATGGATGGCCAGTGCTGCCAGAATGTGCCATGGACCAGCTTCAGAGGCAGGGCCTGTGGGGTCTCCAGGGGCACCAGCTCCAGCTCAGGTACCTGGGATGGGTCGGGGAACAGGCTGCAGTGAGACCCCTGACAAGCAGCGGACCTCCAGTTCTCCCACTTGTCCCTGAGCCCCCACCTGCAGGGAGTGGCCCTGGTTGGCTCGGATGAGAGGGCCAGCACCGGGGTCCCCTGGTTTCAGGGCAAAGCGCTGCTTCCCATTGGTGTCCACCACACGCTGCACGTCTTCAGCTGAGAATCTGCGGAACTGGGGCAGCTGCAGGAGGGTTCTCAGGGGTACAAAGCCATCTGCGGGCAGGCGGGGTGCTGAGGAGCCGAACTCTGGGCCAGAGTTGACAGTGGGGCAAGGTAACTGGAACAGAGCGTGGGCTCGGGGGCCACAGGGGCTCATCTGTGTGATGGTTACAAAGGCTCCCATCTAAGCCTGTTTCCTCCACTTACATGGGGCTAGGATCTGCCCCCTGGAGGGTCACTTTTAACACAGTACCCAGCCCTGAGTGGGCATGCAATAAATACCAGTTGCCCCAATACTCCTGCCACTCTTGGGACAACTGTTCATAAGCTGCAATAGGGCCATTAGGCTGGAGGGATGTCACCAGGCCTAGTCTGAACAGAAGCACCCCTCCCAGTGTGCCCAGAACACGGCATCGGGCTCTGGACAACCTGCCCCCATCTCTGGGACACAATCTTCACCTAAATGGGGAGGATGTGCCCTCATGCTGCCCCTCCGGGGCAGGGCAATCACACTGGGCTCCAGCCTCGAAGACCCTCACTCACCGGCCCCCATGGGCAGCCCCAGCTTCAGGGCCCCGTGGCGCAGCGTGTAGGAGAGAGCCTTGGACAGCTGCACATCCTGGTCCTGAAAGAGCCCAGGGTGTCCCTGGTCCAGGTGATCCTACCCTGACACCCACTCCCTGAAGAGGGAGACCAAGGGGGAGAAGTCCCGTGCTCCCCAGGAACAGGACCCCATCAGCCCCACTCCCGCCCTATCAGCATTTCCCAGGGAGCGAGGGCTCAGAATCCCCCTTCCTCGCCCTCCCAGCATGCAGATGGTGGTGTGGTGGGGAGAGGCCCACCTGTTCCCGGTGTCTGTGAGCCCGTCTACCCCTGGGCGCTGCTGCTTCCAGCCTCCTTCCTCCAGGGGAGTTCATGGCCACATCCTTTGGGGAGCAACCAGGTGGGGTGTGCAGACTGTTAAGGACTTTCCCACGTCCCACCCCTGCCCAGAAAGCCGCATGCTTCAGGGTGAGAGCGTGGAGGGGACATTCAGTTCATTAAACTCACTGCTCACTGCCACCTGCCTGCTGCGCTTAGGGAAACAGGGATATGCCAGCAGGCAAACGTGCCCAAAGCCACGCTGTGTCAGCCACACATCCCAGGAAGCCGAGCCCCCGCAAGCCGGGCCTAGGGACGCGGAGCCGGCGTCCAGGTTTAACCGGGTGGAGTCGTTAACACCAGCCAGGACAGACGGAGCGGAGCAGATGGCGTACAAACCCACAAGCTTACCGACACCGCAGCCCCGCAGCGGCCTCGGAACTCCAGCGCGCCCAGTCCAGCCAATGAGAGGCCGAGGAAGAGGGGGCGGGAACTTCCGCTCCCGAGTAAGGGGCGGAGCCTCCGTGCCGGGTCGCCGGGTGAGTGAGGGTTGGACGCTGGAGCTTCAGGACCCCGGGAGGGGACCCAGCTCTTCTGGGTTGTATCCTGGGTTTGGGAGGGTGACAGGACCCAGGACCGCTGGGCGATAGGGATGCCCGGGAGTCCCAGGATGTCTGGCTGCAGGACTCTTGGTGGGCTGGAGGCTCTTACCAGGATAAGATACTTTACAGCTCAGGGATGGGGGCGGCGTGCAGAAGGACTGGGGTACCCTCAGCTGCTCAAGGGTGACTGTAGGCCCCCCAGGGTGACAGGCTTGGCTGTGTCCTCCCCCAGAGCTGCCTGTCTGGACTATGGACCCTGAGGTGTCCCTGCTGCTGCAGTGTCCCCCAGGGGGGCTGCCCGAGGAGCAGGTACAGGTGGATCTGAGCCCAGCCCATGACCGTCGCCCACTGCCAGGCGGGGATAAGGCCATCACTGCTGTCTGGGAGAGTCGGCTACAGGCCCAGCCCTGGCTCTTTGACGCCCCCAAGTTTCGCCTGCACTCGGCCACCCTGGCGTCCACTAGTTGTCCAGGGTCACAGCTGTTCCTGTGCCTGGGCCTTACTTCCTACAGAGACTTCTTGGGCACCAACTGGGCCAGTTCAGCGGCTAGGCTGCGGCAGCAGGGGGCCACCGATTGGGGTGACACGCAGGCCTACCTGGCGGACCCACTTGGGGTAGGCGCTGCACTGACCACTGCCGACGACTTCCTTGTCTTCTTACGCCGCTCTGAGCAGGTAGCTGAGGCACCCGGGCTGGTGGATGTGCCTGGTGGGCACCCTGAACCTCAGGTGAGATGCCTGACTGGGCACAAAGGCACAGAAACCCAGACAGTTTAGCTTTGTTCTCTTCATTCCTTAACGGGAGAATTGGGGGGCTGCTTCTCGAAGTCTGTGCTCAGGGCACCCCCCTCAGCCCAGACCTGAGGGAAGCTGGATGCGGGGGTGGGCAGAAGACCTCTGGTTGTCTGTCAGGAGAAGGAGGGCCTGGGTCAGGGGATCGTGAAGATGCACTCTGTGCCCAGCCGAGTTTGGGAGAGGCAGCGTGCGAAGAGGTGGGGAGCAGGAGCTGAGCCTGATCTCTCACAGGCCCTGTGCCCTGGTGACAGCCCCCTGCACAAGGACCTGCCTGGGACACTGGTAGTACATGAACTCTTCTCCAGTGTCCTCCAGGAGATCTGTGATGAGGTGAGTGAGTCTTGACCTGGTCAGGGTAGGGGGGAAGGGGGCGGGGTAGAACATGCCAGAAATCCACATCTGGGCTGACAGAAGGGTCACCAGCATCTGGCACTCAGGGAAGAGCTTAGCTCTGCAGGGAGGCACACTGGGATGGATTCTAGCCCTCAGTTCCCTGTGCTTTGGGATTTTCTTGGGTATAGTGGGAGCAATGATAAATGTCTTGTCTGCTTCCCAAGCTTGCTAAAAAGAGGAATACCAGTTACCTAACTGACTTCCCTTGGGTGACCCTGGGCAAATTATTCAGTCTCTCTTCTTCCAGTTTTCCCATCTATAAAATGATCATGCTCGCAGTCAGAAATTATGTGATTCTGGGCACTCGAGCTATCAACTAAAATGCCGAAGTCTGGGGAACAGGCTGTTCTCCATGAAGAGGACAGGGATGTGGTCAGTGAGCACTGACAGGTGCCACCCTTGGCTCTAGGTGAACTTGCCGCTGACCACTTTAAGCCAGCCGCTGCTCTTGGGCATTGCCAGAAATGAGACCAGTGCAGGTCGTGCCAGTGCAGAGTTCTACGTGCAGTGAGTGAGCTCTGGGGGTAGGGCCAGGGGAAGGGCCTGGGGCCTGGATTTGGTGGGTGGTTGATGGGCATGGCTGAGGCAGCTGGGGCTCTACAAGCACCCTCCACGGGCTGGGCATCCACCAGGCCACTCTCATGTCCTTGTCCAGCTGCAGCCTGACTTCTGAGCAAGTGAGGAAGCACTACATGAGTGGGGGACCTGAGGCCCACGAGTCTACAGGAATCATCTTTGTGGAGACACAGGTGCGAAGTGACAAAGTGTTTCTTGCTTGGACAAGGAGGCGGGGTTGGGACTTGCAGCGGTCTGGTGATCATGTCGCACAGGGCTCCCAGATGTCTCCGAGCTTTCCTCTGGAGCTGCAGGACCTCATTTGGGAGGTCCTCAGCCCAAGGGAGGCCTGTTCATCTCCCTTGCCGCGTCTCTGCAGGGACAGTGCGGTGCAGAGAACTCTGCGCCTCCGGAACTCTGGACGCAGCCCCTGCAGGAGAGCTAAGGACTGTCACTCTCTCCCCACAGAACATACAGAGGTTGCAGGAAACCGAAATGTGGGCTGAGCTCTGCCCCTCGGCTAAGGGTGCCATCTTCCTCTACAACCTGGTCCGGGGAAGGCCTGCCTGAGTCTCCCTGGGAACTCCAGCCCTATCACCACATCTCGGAAGGCAATAAAGGACTTTATTCTTGGATTCCGTCTTCATCTGCTGTTTCCGAAGGTGGGGGGCACTGGGAGTCCCTGGATGGGTGAGAGATAGGACCAATGACCTGGGAAAAACAGCTTCGCCTCAGATTTCCCCTCTGCAAACTGAGATGATGCCCGTGCCACCTTGCTAGCTCTGCTGAGCGTTCGGGCAGAGTCCGGGGTAGAAATGTACGCAGGCGACTTTCGCAGGTCGGCGGGTCTCGGCCGCGGCGGCCGGGCCGTCGAAGACCAATGAGTGTGTGGGGGCGGAGCCCTCGCTGCAGTCGTTCTTTCCGGTGTGTGGGCGTGGTCTGAATGTCTCAGCCAATGAGGATGTAGAGGCAGGAGGCGGGGCCGGCACTGGCCAGGAAATGGCGGCGGCCGCGGAGTTCGTGAGTTCCGTGGAGGCGGGGCTTGTGGTGCCCGCTCCCAAACTGCCCGAGTGGGGAGGGGTCCCGGCGTCGGGGTCTGGTGATCCTGACCCTGAGAAGGGTCTCGGACGCTCGGGTCAGAGACGAGAATAGGTCCAGGACGCTGGGGGCTGTCTGATCCTGAGCTAGAAGGCACTACCCGGCCCCCAGACCTGCTTCGGTTTTTCTTCGCAAGTGAAGGCGGCCAGGACCCTTTCCTATGCCCCCGGGACGCCCCGTCCTGGTCCCAATGAACAACCATTTGTGGCCTCATTCCCCTAGCCTCCCGCCTGCCGCCATGCTACCCCTGCGCTTATGCCCTCTGTGGCCCTGCAGCCCTCCTACCCGGCTCTTCGCAGCGGCCGCCCGGCAGCGGTGAGTCGGTCGCGGGGGGTCGGCGGGTCCAGCCGTGGGTTTCGGTTGAGGGCCTTCCTAGCTCTAGGTTCTGCCCTCTGCAGAGAGAGTTGTGATCTCGACGCTGTGTCAGGTGCCTTAAAGGCTTGTCTCAAGTAAAGCTCTCCTTCACTGCTGAAGCGAAGGGACGAAACTTAAGGTCATACATCCTGTGTAGTGGTAGCTCCGGATCTGAGCCCACGTCAAGTCCAGTGCTTTTGCCAGAACTCTGACAGTTGTTAAACATCATTATGCATTACCGGGGTAGGGGTCGGGGATTATGTTGGGGAGTTGTCCAAATATGCAGATTCCCGAGCTCTGCTGCGGAGATTCTCCCCTGCAGCAATGAGGTGACACGGTTTTTATAAACGGCCTTTCAGGTGTTTCTGATGCAAGGGGCTCTGAGGACTGTACTTTGAGACGTTTTGATCTGCACTACACCCAAAACACTCTGAAAGGGATGATTTGGACATAGGTCTCCTGTGGCACCTGCCTCACCCTCAGCCCCCTGCTCCTGGTTACTGAGCAGAAGGGTGTGGCCCAGGGAGGTTGGGAGGGACAGGGAAGGGGTATCCTCTGGGTTCCCTTACCCTGCAGGTTCTGGCCTCTTTCTACAGGTCTGGCCCCAGTAACTACTATGAACTGTTGGGGGTACATCACAGTGCCAGTACTGAAGAAGTTAAGCGAGCTTTCTTCTCCAAGTCTAAAGAGGTACCAGGGGCCCAGGAATGGGGGGCAGGGCAAGTCTGAGCCAGAGGGGGTACACTCTGGATTCCCAGAGCTGGGTGGCTCTGGCTTTATAGTACCTCAGCATGCATAGGGAGGGGGTGCCCCAAGGACTGACGTCTGGTCAGGAAAAGGTTGGGACAAGCTGGAGGTCTTGTGTGATGGCCTGGGCTGGGTTCCTTTGACTTGCTTGCTCTTGCAAAAGCCTGGACCAGGACACATAATGAGGGCTAGGCAGCAGGTGAGGAGAGCTGGAACAGGGGGAGAGGCAGGAGTCTGTGCTTCCAGACTTTCGAACCTTCTTGGAGGGGCTGGCAGGCCTGTGAATCACTGCCCAGGCAGGGCCTCTGAGAATGAGCTGAGGACAGCCCGGTGGGCATTATTGGATGGGTCCTGGAAAGGAAGCTAAGAGGAGTCCTGCCCCAACTAGCTGCACCCTGACCGGGACCCGGGGGACCCAACGCTGCACAGCCGCTTCGTGGAGCTGAGTGAGGCTTATCAAGTACTCAGCCACGAGCAGAGCCGCCGCAGCTATGACCAGCAGCTCCGCTCAGCAGCTGCATCAGAGTCTCCAGGAACCATGGTCCATACCAGGTCTGCCCATAAAGCACACAGGTCGTATAGTCCTGCCCCCAGCTGGCCCTTCCAGCTCTCCTGAGGCCTCGTCCCCACACTGTCCCTTCTCCCTCCCAGCAGCTCCTGGGCACCCCCCAATGCACAATACTGGGCCCAGTTCCATGGCGTGAGGCCTCAGGGACCAGCGTCAAGGAAGCAGCAGCACAGACACAACCAGCGGGTGCTGGGTTACTGCCTCCTGGTCATGCTGGCAGGCATGGGCCTGCACTATGTTGCCTTCAGGTGCGTCCCCGCAGTGCCCTTAGCAAGTTGGACAGAGGGTAGGAGTGTGGTAAAGCCCTGGGTGCGTCATCCATCTGCATCACCCCAGGGGCCTGCATTCTGTGTCTCTCAAGCTAAGAACTGCATGAAATAGTCTCCAGAGCATCTCCTTCCTTGGCAAAGGCAGCTTTGCACTAAGGGTTAAGGTGGTCATTTTTAGGTATTTATCATTTGAATGTAAACTTTGGTGCTGACTGCTCAGGAGCTCTGCAGCCTGCCAAACTCATGCACAAGAGTTTTAGCTAGACCTGTCCTTACTCCTCTGGCAGTCAGCTGTTTTCCTGCCACTTTCTCATACATGCTACCACACCGATGTTCTACAGCAAAAATGCCCAAAGGCCAGTGCCCGCTGCTAGCAGCCTGCCTAGTTCAGCGATGGAATTAGATGCATGACCCTTTGTAGTCTCCTGTGAGGACCACCCTGGTATTTAGAACTGCTGTCACTACCTTCAGTAGGACAGCTGGGGACCTGGGTCACCACTGGACTCTGGACAAGCCCTGGCCACTCTGTGCTCTGCTGCCCAACCAGCACAGGCAGCATTGGGTGGAGGTCCTCACAGGTGTGAAGCTGTGAGACCCTAAAGTGGTGGAGAGTGGAACTGGGGTTTGCGGGGAGGTCAGCGATTGAGGGACCCAGAGTTGACTGTCACTCCCTTGCAGGAAGTTGGAGCAGATGCACCGCAGCTTCATGGATGAAAAGGATCGGATCATCACAGCCATCTACAATGAAACACGGGCCCGAGCCAGGTCTGAACCTTCTCTGCCCCTTCCCGCCTTGGCCCCTCAAGGCTATCCTGGCGCTCCCTCCAGTATCCCTGTCCCACCACCTGGTGCTCATCCCTGCAGGGCTAACAGGGCCAGGCTCCAGCGGGAGCAGCAGCAGAGGCAGCAGCCGCAGCCACCACCAGGG
Source organism: Solenodon paradoxus (assembly GCA_004363575.1). NCBI lineage: Eukaryota > Metazoa > Chordata > Mammalia > Eulipotyphla > Solenodontidae > Solenodon > Solenodon paradoxus. Next base: position 9,636 of record RJWH01006860.1, read on the forward strand.
CCTCCCTGAGACCCCGGGATCCTGCCCCCTGGCACTAACCCCTGAGGGGGTCCTCTGGTGGGCCCTACAGCGTTCTGCTCCTCGTTTCCCTGACGGGTCCTCCCGGCTCCTCAAAAGTGTGGAATAAAGTGGTTCTCTGAGCTCTTGTTCAGCTCCCTCCTTCGGGCCCTGAGCCCCCCTCCCTCCCGCGTCTGGCTCGGGGACAGCGCCCCGCCCTCCGGATTCTGGCGCGGGCGACCCAGGAGCCCGGCCCCCTGGGCGGTGCGTCCCCTTTCCCCTGCTGCGACGGGAGGGGGGTGTGTGGAGGAGGCGGGCCCGACGGCAGCCTCGCCCCCCCGCCCCGCCCCCGCCCCGCGGCCGGGTGGGGAGCGCGTGTCTGGGTCACATGAGCCGCCCGCCCGCCAGCCCGGGCCCGGCCCCCCGCCGCCCCCACTGTCCCTGCCGCCGCCGCCCGCCGCCACCGGCCGCCCGCCCGCCAGGCTCCTCCGGCCGCCGCCGCCGCCGCGCTACGTTGCGCTGCCTGCGCCCAGGGCTCGGGAGGGGGCCGCGGAGGAGCCGCCCCCCGCGCCCGGCCCCCGCCCGTCGCGCCCGGGCCCGCGCCATGGGGCTCTGGCTGCCGCCGCCCCCCGCGCCGCCGGGCTAGGGCGATGCGGGCGCCCCTGGCGCGCGGCCCCCGCGGGCACCATGAACCCCCTGCTCCGCCGCCTGCTGCTCGCCGCACTCCTGCAGCTGGCCCCCGCCCAGGTACGTGCGTCCGCGACATCCCGCCCGCCCGCGGTGCCCTCTCAAGGTTGGCGGAAGTGCAGAGGAGCGGGGCTGCCGCGATTTCGGGGATCCCTGGGGACGAGGGTCCAGCCACAAGCTGGGGCGTCGCGGAGCCGGCGTGGGCATCCCCGGGGAGGTGTCCCAGTCCTCCCGCCGGCCCAGCCCGGCCACTCCCCCACCCCACCCACCCCACCCCGTCCCCTGGGTGCAGCGGAGGGCGGAGGTGTCTCGGAGCCACTGAACCTGATTCGCTGCCCGCTGTGCCTTCTCTGGCGGACCCCAGGCGTAGAGATTTGGTCATTCGGTCACTGGCTATGGAGTGTGTGGTGATCAGGGCAGGTCCCAGGTACCCAGGAGAGAACAGGTGGTTTACAGTGGCCCCTGGGACTGAGCAAGCTGGAAAAACTTCAGAGGGGCGGAAGCTTCCTGACTTCAAGGGGAGAGCCACAGGGCCAGCCCTTCCTGGAGTGCACCTTGGGTCCAGGTCTCTTCTCTCCTGCAGGCCCCTGTCTCCCTGCCTGAGGCTCCTGGCCACCAGAAGAAAGGTAACAGCAATAAGTTGTCATGTTCGATCACAACTGCTCTAAGATGCACTTTTATTCTGCCCATTTCACAGAAAAGGAAATTGAGGCAGTAGGGTTGGAGGGCTCTGAATGAACAGGGCAAGGGAGACAGAGGGACTGGTGGAGGGGCTAACCTGAGAATGAAGGAGAACCCCTGCTGGGTGCTGGAGCAGGGCAAGGGGCGTCAGCTGCAGGAAGCCCCTCGGGGACTGAACCCTTCACCTCTATCCCCAGTGGTGTCATGGATCGACGTGTATGCTCGTGCCACCTGTCAGCCTCGGGAGGTGGTGGTGCCCCTGACTGTGGAGCTCATGGGCACTGTGGCCAAGCAACTAGTGCCCAGCTGTGTGACCGTGCAGCGCTGCGGTGGCTGCTGCCCTGACGATGGCCTGGAGTGTGTGCCCACCGGGCAGCACCAAGTCCGAATGCAGGTACCTGAGCAGGGGCAGTGTGCTCGCTGGGGTGCACATTGGCACTTGGAGCCGAGGGGAGGGCAGCTGGAGCCCCGCGGTGGGCGATCATCCCCTTTCTGACTCTGCTGTCTCGCCTGCTTCCTGTTCTCCCGAGCACAGATCCTCATGGTCCGGTACCCGCGCAGCCAGCTGGGGGAGATGTCCCTGGAGGAGCACAGCCAGTGCGAATGCAGGTGCCAGCCAGGCCCCACTTCCAGCTCGCGGAGACCGGGCTTTGGGGGTGCTGGGCATGGTGGTACGCGCAGTGCGGACCAGCTTTCCAAGAACAGAGCTAGGGTCAGCCAGGGGACTGGGCCATGGAGCAGACTGCTTGAGTGCCCTCATCCCCCTCTCTCCTGTCTCTATCTGTCTCTTAACTTTCAGACCCAAAAAGAGAGAGAGTGCCATGAAGCCGGACAGGTGAGCGTGCTGGGCTCCTGCCGAGGCGAGACGCCCAGGATGTCACGGGCGGGGGGGTGGGGGTCTGAGGGTATACAAGTGTCAGGAAGCTGTGGTGCCCTCCCTGCTTTTCCTTCCCACTTCTGTTCCTCTTTCCCCTTTTCCTCTTCTCCCGAGTTCGTGCTCCAATCTGCCCCCAGCTCCAGCTCCAGGGAAGACCTCCTTCCCGCCCCAGACACATTGCTTCTCCTCCTAGGGTTTCCACTCCCCGCCACCGCCCCCAGCCCCGCTCTGCTCCGGGCTGGGACTCTGCCCCTGGAGCACGCTCCCCAGCTGACATCACCCATCCCACTCCAGCCCCAGGCCCCTCTGCCCACGCTGCGCCCAGCGCCGCCAGCGCCCTGACCCCAAGACCTGCCACTGTCGCTGCCGACGCCGCAGCTTCCTCCGTTGCCAAGGGCGGGGCTTAGAGCTCAACACAGACACCTGCAGGTGAGCACTTGGGGGTGGCACTCTTGTGGGACAGCATCAAGGCCTGTCCTGGAGCAGGTCCAGGGTGAGCCTGCCAGTGGGAGGTGCGCCAAGGAAGGGGAAGCTGCTGCACAAAGTTTACCAAGTGTCTGCTGGCACCAGGCTCACCCTGCGCAGGGGTCAGACACAAGGACACGTGATGGCAGCAGGGGTGTCAAGGGCTGTGGGAAGGACCACCTGGCATCTTTGAGAGCTCAGAGATGTCCTGAAGGAGGTGACAGCCATCTGGAATAGAAATGAGAGACAGGGTTCCATTTTACAAAGCCTTGGGCCCTCCCAGAAGCCCCTCTGGGAGATGCCTGTCCCACCTAATGGGCTTTGAGAGGCCAGGGACTTGGTGGAACGCGTTTGCCCTTGTCCGAGGTGCTGTTCACTGGCCCTCCCTTCCAAAGCTGGGCTGGAGGACGGCATCATGTACCAGGCCAGCTGGGTCTAGCTTCCCGGGAGTGTTAGGGGAGATTGGGGTTCACATTGGGTAATAAGGGGTGAGCCCAGAGCAGCTGGAGCTGAGCAGAACCAGCACGAACAGACCCCATCCTCCCATCCTCCCCTCCTCAGGTGCCGGAAGCTGCGAAGGTGACACATTGCTTTTTAGACTCAACGGGGACACATGCCTCACAGGTCACACCCCAAAGGGGAACAAGAGACAACCTGGTGACAACAGCCCAGGCCGAAGACCTCAGCCGGGTGGAAGCTGCTCCAGGAGCTGGGCCTTAGTGTTCTTGCTGTCCCTTGTCGCTCCAGCTGCCGTCCAGCAGGCGTGCACCAGCTTGGGAGAGACTGGGCTCCCGTCTCAGTTTCTAACCGCCCTTTGCAAGAGAGCATCTTACAACTGGCTCCTCCCTCCCCACACTAAGAGCCTGGCCCTCTGCAGACAATGGGAGCTGGCCTTGGGTTCGAGAACTGTGACTCCTAACCCTGATAAAAGAGGTGGAAGGAGCTGTCCCTGCCTGTGTCACTGTTTGTCACTGTCCAGGCTGGCTGGTTTGGTCATGAATGTCTGCATCACACTGCCTCTTCCTTCGTTGCACAGATGGAGGAAACACAGCCCCAAACCCTACACCAGGCCCCAGACAGCCACGTACTCTTTACACCTATGCTGCTGTGGCCAGGTCCTGGGGAGTCCCTGACCCCTGCTCATGACAAGGCCCTTTCTACAAGGAGACAGCATGCTATGATCCGTGAGCTCGAGGAGAGGGACCCGATCCACCGAGTGACCTGGGTAGTCACTGCCCCTCCTTCTAAGCCTCAGTTTACACATGTGCACACGGAGGGAATGGATGACTGCCACGTTCTAAGCCACAGAGCTCCAGAGAAGTTTGTGTGCCTGCATATAGTAGAAAAGACACCCATCTTCCTGGCCAGGCCACACTTTTTGTTCCCTCTAGCTAGAGCCATGCACCTGCCCTGTCCCTGCACACCCCTGCCTCCTTAAAAGGGAAGCACCAGAAGTGTGTGGCTGGTGGGTTTGGTTTGGGACACGGGCCTCCACCATTTTTCTCCACCCTCACTTCCTTGTACCGTGGGCTCCCTTCATCAGCTGCTGTTTGCAGCTCTCCTAGTCTTGGTCTGATGCAGCCTTCTTCCTGCAGCGTCCAGTGCCCTCCCCCCACCCCCCAGGGGTGGGGTCCATGAAGGGTAGACTGAAGGCCAATCCTGGACACCAGTTTTGCCCTTCTGAGGCAGGATACTTGGGCAGAATTTAACCCTAAGTAGCTACCTAATGAAATCTTGGTACAGAGGGTATGCCAGCCATTTGAGTGGGTCCAAGGCAACAATGGGTTAAATCAGAAGGGACAGTTCTGATAATGATGACTCCCAATAATTTTCTCAGCCGTGCTGTCACCGATCATGCCATGGCCCAAATAGAGTGAGACAGGTGAGGGTCACAGATCCTGGAGTTATCGCCTCCCCGATCCATTTAGCTGCTGGGCACACAGCGCTTATGTACCTTGCGGCCTGGGCCTCAGTCCTGAACTCAGTGCAATGACGAGCTTCCTCCTCCGACTGAGAGACGCAGTGGCCAACCTGGTGACTTTTTTAAAGGAAAGGCACAGGCAGGAATGAAGGCAGGTAGGCAGGCAGGCAGGCAGGAAGACAGGAAGAGTGAGGAGGAGGAAGAAGCATTTTATTTTCATTTGGTTGTTCTTCTTGCTTGTTCCCTGGGCACCAGGATGTCCTTGGGATATTATGTGGCCTGTGCTGGCAGGAAGCAGTTGACCAAACCACTATTCCACCAGGGTGCGCCTGACCTTAACCTCAGGTCACCTGCCTACCCAACACCCAATTTAGGTTCGGTTGTCTCCCAACTCTAAGTTCAACACTTTGACAATATTTTCTGGACACTCTCCGGTGCTGGGGCGCCTGAAAACTCATGTTTAGGGACATGGAGACAAAGGAGCCAGCATTTGCTGTGGGCCTGGGCCTGGCGGCGTGCGTCATCGCCACAATCCTGCAGGGGCCTCGTGGGCGGGTGTTACAAGATGCTGAATCCTGACAGCCTCAAGGTCACACAGTCGGCCAGAGTGGCCGGTATCGAGGTCAAACCCAGGGCTCGGACGGAAGCTCGGCCTCTTCCCACCGCAAATGACTGGACGAGGTCCCAGAGCAAAAGGCGCTGTGAGAGAGGCGGGGGCGACGTAAAATGGCGTCTCAGGACCCCCGTCGGCACCCGCCTGACCTTAACTTCACCTCGACCAGAAGTGCCTTCGGCCCTCTGGGAAATCACTTTCACCCACCCTTACCGACTGCCCCCACCGGAAGTGGCGTCTGTCACGCGGTGGCTCCGCAGGCGGAGTTAGGGCTTGTGGCAGCGGTTTTCGCACGGTCCAATGAGGGCGGCCGGCGTGGCCCGGCCTGGTGGCGACGATGATGCGCCTGCGCAGAGGCGGCCGCACGACAGGGGTTGACTCCCGGGGCGCGGCGAGGAGGTGAGCGGGGGCCACAGCCCGGGCTGGGGGGATCCGGGGTGTAAGAGGGCAGGCTGGGTCAGGCCGGGCAGGAGCGGGCCGGGGCTCCGAGTGTCAACGAGGGTTAGGTTACGAGAGAATTGGGGGTTGGGGTCGGAGCTGTCTGGGGATGCCGCAGGGGGAGGGTTCTCACGCCGCACGGGGCGGAGCCCCGGCACTCGGGGCGGGACGTGGAACAGAGACTGGTGGAACCTCAGAGCTGGTGCCAGTGGAAGGCGGAGCTCCGGGACTGGGGGCGGGATTGGGACCGTTTGGGGGCGGGGCCTGGCTCTTGGAGGCGGAGCTGGAACAAGAGGAAGGCGGAACCTCGGGTTTGGAGTCGCAGAGGGACGGAACCCAGGCCTTGGGGGCGGGGCTGAAGCCGGTGATTGGCGTGGCTACAGTTCGGGAAAAGGAGCCTAGTTTTGTCGGGGGCGGAGTTTCAGGGCCAGGGGCGGAACCACGCCCTCTAAAGGGCGGGGCCAAGGAGCCTAGCGAAGGAGTAGGCCCGGGTAATGGTCCCGGGCGTCCACGCGGGGGCGGTCTCCGTGGTGGCCGGGCCTGGGGACGTGGGAGGCCAAGAACTCCCCCCGGAGAAGTGGTGTGGGTGGAGCGGGCTCGGCGACCACCCGACACGGGGCCAGTCTGGGTGCCCCGCAGACCCCCGCGGGCTCAGAGTTGGGGTGGAGTCCCGGGCGGAGGCACAGGACCGGCCTGGGGGGTACCCCCGGAGGACCGTGGCTCCCCAGAACCACCCGGCGGTGATGTATGGGTGCCTAGGGGCCGGCCCCCAGCAGCGACCGCTGAGGTGTGGGTGTGTTGGGCGGGAGGCAACTGGGTGTGGCGTGAGTGGGGCCGCCCGGTCGGAGCAACTGCTGTGCAATCCGATAGGGTCTGGACCTTGCGTAAAGGGGCGGGTGGGAATTGAAGAGTGGAGCTGGGGACTGGGAGGGGAGGAAGGTCTGGGGGTGAGCAAAGGGGCGGGTCCCCGGGTGCTGTGGCCTCCCCTGACCCCCTCCTCCCGCTGCTGGGGTCCTCAGGCAAGCCCCCTTCTCACTGAACTGGTAAGTGTAGCTGTGGAGCCCGGGGGAGGGGGTGGCCACCCGGGACGAGGGGATCCCCGGGGGCAGGCAAGATACAGTACCTGCTGGTGCTCCATGCCCTTCCTGCCCACCCCGCTGGTCGGTCGGTCGGCGGGGGTCTGTCTCCACAGAGACATGAGGCTGAGCTGGATCCTGACAGTACTGTCCATCTGCCTGAGTGCCCTGTTCACGGCGGTGGGGGCCGAAGGCAAGCGGAAGCTGCAGATCGGGGTCAAGAAGAGGGTGGACCACTGCCCCATCAAATCGCGCAAGGGGGACGTCTTGCACTTGCACTACACGGTTGGTGAGGGGGCGTGGCTTCGAGAGTGGGTGGGGCTTCTGGGGACCAGAAAGGACTGGGAGTCAGGTTCCTCTGCCAAGAAGGTGGGTGACCTTGGGCAAGTCCTCTTTCCCCTCTATTCCAGTTTCTATACTTACACCCTGCTCTCCATTGTCTGCTTCCCAGAGTGTCACCAGGGAACTTGTGACAATGTACAGTGAGCCTCCCAAAGCCCTGTCCCCTTCTAGGTCTACAGCTGCCAATGCTGTGGGGGCCTGGCTTGATGGGGAGAGTGCTGGGGGTGTCACAGCAGACCCTCCTCCTCACTGGCCTTCCTCTGATCCCACAGGGGAAGCTAGAAGATGGGACGGAGTTTGACAGCAGCCTGCCTCAGAACCAGCCCTTTGTCTTCTCCCTGGGCACAGGCCAGGTCATCAAGGGCTGGGACCAGGGGCTGCTCGGGTGAGTCTCAGGGCCCATGGCTGTGGTCCAGGAAGTGACTTGTGGGAGGCAAGCCCCAGGGATTGGGCCGGGGGCGGGGGCCTGGGCGCTGCCACGTGCTAACATGGGCTGTCCTGCAGGATGTGTGAGGGCGAAAAGCGGAAGCTAGTGATCCCATCGGAACTAGGTAAGAGGCCCATCCTGAGCTGGGACGGGAGTTCAGGGTGTGTCCAGGGCAGAGTAAAGGCTGCTTCAGCCTCCACAGTGGTCTCCATCCCACCCAGTCTTACAGTATAGGCCTCTTCCAAGCCTGTCCAACAGAACGAAACCCTTGGAGCACTCTCGGGGGGCTCTGGTTGTCCACCCTCTGCCACGGGCCTTTTGTAGCCCCCTCCCATTGCCATCACACCTCTATTTTGACCTTTGAGATGAGCAGAGGCCTGGCTTCAGCTCATCTTGTCTCTTTGTGTGTCTTTGACAGGGTATGGAGAACGGGGAGCTCCCCCGAAGATTCCAGGTGCTGTATAACTTCCTACCCCACCTCCTGCGCCACCCCGCGGCGTTCCTGTGGCCCTGGTCCTCATCCTGCCCCGCTTCTCTGCAGGTGGCGCAACCTTGGTGTTCGAGGTGGAGCTGCTCAAAATCGAGCGCCGTTCAGAACTGTAGCCGGACTGGGAAGGGCCCCGGTGGAGAGGCCCATGCCAGGGACCAGATTGTATAAAAAAGAAAAACAAAACAAAACAAAAAAACTTAAAAGCCCATGGAGTGAACCTGTGTTTGTTTGTGGGCCCTGAGATACTTAGCAAGTACCGCTTTCCCCCAGCGCCCCCACTCCTCTCCTTTCCTGGCTGGAGAGCCTTGGGGGTCTCTGCCCAATGGCACGTGGGTCATGAAGGACCTGGGTGCTAAGGTGGCCTTACCCTGTGAGGAAAGGAGTCCTCTGCCTGCCAACAGCAAACTCCCCCCACGCCCAGCTCCCCAGCCACTGCAGCTCTGGGTCTGGGAGGCAGTGCGCTGGGCTATCGCCATGGCTACGTGGCCCTCGGGAAGGCCTGTGGTCACCTGGGGAGAAGCTGCAGCTGAGCTGGCAGCAGTTGTGGAGCAGTGTGTCCCCCTAAAAGAGACCAGCCAAGCCTGTTAGCTGCACCAGAGGTATCTCCTAGCTTTTATTAAAGGGCCCGCGCAGCAGAGTCAATATAAAAACACAAAAAATCCCATCAGTTTAATAACAATAAAAAACCCCAAAAGTGGAAAACTGAGGGGGCAGGGAAGAGGCCCCTGGGCCAGGGGCATGGGAGCCCTGCACATGGCACCAGGCCTGGCCACAGGGCTCCCTGGTATTGCTGTTGCTACGAGGTCGGGGGGGCAGCGATTGTCCTGCGGAAGCCACCATTCAACTGGGTCGGGGGACCCTTACTTCTTCTGGGGTGTGCTCAGCTTCTGCATGCCCCGGATCTTGTCCAGCAGGCCAGAGATGAAGGCCTGCACAGGAGGAAGGGAATTAGGGAGATGACCCCAGAGGACACGAGCCCAGGCTCCTCTCACCGACCCCAACCACTTACCTCAGTGGGTTTGTAACAGTCAACCAGCAGCTCCTGGTAGGTGTGAGGAGTAAGTAAAACCGTGAGTTCTCAGGAAGGGGCCTCAAGTACAACCATACCCGCTTCCAAGGGACAAGGGCCACCCCAGTCGCAAGAGAGGCCACAGCCACTCAACGGCAGGTCCCAATAGCCCCGTTTCACAGGCAGAAGCTGAGGCCCAAGGCCACAAAGCTGGATGACTCGTCCAGAAGCTCCCAGGGAGCCCTCTCCTCCCTGCCAGCCCCTTTCTCACCTTGACCCTGGCAGCCCGCGTGTCATCACTCTCCATGTCCAGGAGCTCGTCCACGTCTATTTCCAGCTCTGGGATCTCCTCTTCCTGGGTGGAGTAGGGGAGAGGGAGAGTTGGGAAGGAGGGCTCTGGTGGCAGCCCCTGCCTGACTGCAGGACGAGCCAGCCCTCTTCGACCAGCAGACAGCGGCAGCTGCTCTGAGGAAGAAAACAGACCCGGGCCCTGCCAAGGCAAACTGCCCGCTGGCGGGTGGGGGTGGTGGGGGCGCTTCCTGTCTCTGCCAGTGGACACCCTGGGTGCCAGACAGCTAGGTCTGGGAACCCTGCAGATGTGTTTCCCCAACTCCAGGCCTCCCACCTCAACCAGAGCACAGGTGGGGCCAGCTGTCCCAGCTCATCACAGCCCCTTCCCCTCCCCCAAACACCTGTCACAGCTTCCAAGGGATGAGGAGGACGTAAAGTGTGAGGGGTCAGTGGGAAGGACCCGAGCCTGGTAGAGGGGAAACAAAGAGCCCATGTTTGGCTGAGGGAGGGGGTGCCCACCGCCCCTCCCCCTGGGAAGCCTCTATCCGGTGTGGAGCCAGCTGCCTTCCAGGACTGGGCTAGGGTAGGCAGCACAGGGCAAACCCACTCCTCCACCCTGCCCTCGGGGGCCCTGAGTCACCATCTGAGCAAGTGAGGAGTCATAGGGTGGAGAGCCAGGACCCAGGGGAGAAGGCTAGCCTGCCCCAACGCCAAGGTGGAGCACCAAGCTAGCCGCCGAGAATAGCCCTTTAGCCTCTCCAGCAGCCAGGCTAGGGGCTTTGAGCCAGTCTAAGCTAGCAGGCACTGGGTGGGTGAGACCTCCCTCCACGGCCAGCCCAGGCTAGCCTCCTGCCCAAGGCCAGGCAATCCCTTGAGGCTTCTAGAGAAATCAAGCTTGACCAGAGGAGTGGCACGAGGGAGGCTGGGTCTGAGACAGCGGAGAAGATAGGAGTGACTTAGGTCAGATAAGAAAGAGCAAACATTGGGGGCGGGTAGTACGCGAGGCGGGGAGCGCTGGGAAGCCGAGCGCCCATTGACTCCGGGTGACAGGCGGGCTCAAGGTGGGGTTCTCGGGAGGCCCGACTCGGGACAGATTTTAGGGTGTCGGCATAGAGTGGGGGACACACCTGGCAGTCATAGAGGCGAGTGAGCTGCTCCAGGATCCACTCCTCCAGGTTGAGGCGCTTCCGTAGCTCCTTGCGGTCGTACTTGACCGTGACCTTCCCTTGGCGCCTCACTGGGCCCTCGTCGTCCGCGCCGCCCGGGCCCTCGCCTGCAGCCCCAGGGGGGCTCTGAAAGTAGACGCGCGGCCCTGGGCCTCCACTGCCCGGCCCGGGGGCCGGAGCCGCCAATGCCGCGCCCCCAGCGGGGCCGCTGTCCGCCATGGCGGCCGCCGGGGCCACGTGCGCGGGTTGGGCCCCTCCCTGCGCCGCCGCCTCCCGGACGCCCTCCGGCTGGCTCCGGCCGCTGGCTCGGGTTAGCTCGAGGTCTTGGTTCCGCGCGGCTCCGCGGCGAGGGCGGCGGCGGGGGCGCCCGGGGGCAGCTGCAGCACGCGGAGCCCCCGGGCCTGGCCTGGCCGCGCCCCGCCCCCTCCCCGCCGATCCGCCCGCCCTTTGTCCCCCGCGGCCGCCGCCCGAGCCGCCGCCGCCGAAGCCGCTTTCTCTGTCTCACTCGCTTCCCCCGCCCCCCGACCACACCCCCTTAAAGGGCCAGTCCCTCTGCGGGTTGCTCAACCCCCACTTCGCCCCCGGGTAGGGGTTCGGGGACGGTCTCGTCGTTGGGGTTGTGGCCTGGATGTCCGCTACCCCTTTAGCCTTCCCGCACCAAACCCAGGCATTCTCAGCGTCGGGTGCCAGGATTTGCGCTTTTGCCGGACCCTAGTGTTGTCTTTATTGAAGCAGAAATAGAGGTCACTGAAATGGAGCGGAATGGTCACTGTGTGCAGAGAGGGGGTCCAGGGAGGTGATGGGTCCGCTGGCCCTGGGTCAGCGGGGGCCGAGCAGGTTTCTCTGCATGTGCTGACACGTGGGCGGCTCCCGGGGGTGGAGAAGGAACAGGCGCTCCCCAGGTCCCCGGAGGCCCTACTTGGAGGCGTCCCGCGCCTCCCAGGGTGAACCCCGGGGCTGGGGTTAGGGCAAGCGGGCGGGGAGGCTCGAAGGGCCAGACCCCAGGCAGCCACCGCCCACCGGCCAAGATGGCGGCGGGGAACGGACTTATGGGAGATGTAGTTCGCGGGTGTGCGGTGCGGCCACTGCCGGGCAGAGGCCGGCGGGCAAGCGCAGAGCTTGTTCGGGGCGCCATCCTAGGGCTGACCGGACAAAGCCCAGCCTTCCGCACCCTAAAGCGTCAGTGTGCACCAACGGGAAAACTCGGGAGCAAAGAGCAGGGAAGTGGGGGAGCCGGTACTCATTAAAGCTAATAATAATAACGGCTGACCCATAATAAGCATTTATGGAGTCTGGTCCGCACAGTGGGTTCCAGCATCCAGGCACCGCAATCCCGCTCCTGTAGATCCCCGCCCCACCTCTCCTTCTGGCCTTCAGATCCTTCCGGCGTCTTACTTGGTCCAGCTCTCACGTACATCCCATTCCTGCACTCCATTTGATTTTCTGTGTCTTTAAGTAATGTTCTCATTCATTTGTTCATTGTCTGTCTCCCACTTCCAGACTGTGCCCTCTGTAGGGCGGAGACCTGTCTGGATCTTGTTTACTCTGTTGCTCGGGGTTGAGTCTGCTCAGTTTCAAACCCACGTGCAGACTCTCAGCGTCTATGTCAGCCTCATAGTAGGCGCTGGGTATGGCTGAATGGAAGAATGAATGGCTTCCTCTGTGCCTCCATTTCCTGAGGTTGTGGTTTAGCTGGAATAGGAAAATACATGGAAGGATCAATGACTGCACCACAAAGGTTAATTAAGTCACACAGCTAGACGGAGATGGAACTCAGATTGTGAACCCTAGCTTCCTGATGCAAAACCTCTGCTCACCCGCGGTGTCCCTTCAGGTGGACTAGATAGGTTGTACCCTTTCTATTAGATGCTTCAAAAGATAGCAGGCTCACCTTCTATGACCCCAAGCAAGGGCTGCATCTTGTTTCTGTCCCAGTCCCTCACACCCTCTCTCTCTGGATGCCTGAGAAACCCTCTCCAGCTGGCAGGTTCAGAGACAGGTTGAGACTGGCCCAGGTTCACACAGCTGGTGTTGCAGCCAACTCAAACCCAGGACTGTAGTTGAGAAGAGACGGGGAAAGCAGAGGCTGGGAGTGATGTGTGTGGGCTTCTGGCTGAGGGGTCCCAGTGGGAGCAGGCTGATGAGGCTCCATCCAAGGCACATAGAGTGAGTTGGTGCCTTCTCCCTCCCCAGCCCTCCTGGCCTTACCCTCCTTTCACCCAGTGTGGTGCCCTTCTTCCCACCCACCCACCCGCAAAGGACTGACCCTTGCTCTTGCTCCTTCAGAATAATCAGGACCCACCCTTTCCATTGGGAGCCCCATCTGGCTCTGGGCCTGAACTGATAGGCAGAGCAATTGACCCAAGGCCAAAATCCCCACCAAGCCTCATCTCACCCCAGCAGGACTAATGATCTGTTTTTTCGGAAATGGAGCATTGATTTGGGCCCAGGATGTGGGATTTTGTAGCTAGGAGGGGGTACACTGAAACAGCCCCTAATACCCAACAACTTGCTGTGGGAGTGGGGCCTACAGGCCATGAAGATCTGGGTGCTGGGTTTAGCTTTGCCCCAGGTCCTGCGACCCTGAGCGATGCCCTCCCTGCCCCTCCTCCCCTCAGGGCTGGTGAGAAGACCACCAATCATGTCCAGATTTCAGGGGTATTCCCTGAGGGTTTCTGGGTAGGGTGGGGAGGAGCTGTGCTCTTCCTGACTCTCCCTCTTTCCACCATCTATGCCAACCCTGTGATGCTCATGCATTCCTGGGGCCCACTCCTATCTGTCCGGTCCTTTCCCCTGGCCACCCACCCTGAGAGCAGTAGTGCGGATGGCAATGCTGGCCTGCAGCCTTCAGGCTGCACTGCCCTGCCCTGCCCAGAATCACGGGGCTGGGTTCAAATCCTGGCTCTGCCCAGTAGGCTGAGCGGCACGAGCAAGCAGCTTACCTGCACTGAGCCTCTTCAAGGAATCTGATGCTCCTTTGGGTGGAGGCTGAGAGCTCAGAGCCCTGGACCACATCCCTGCCCGTGCTCTCCTGCCTGAGCCCTCCGGGGACTGGAGCGTGTCCAAGTCACACATCCTATCAGTCCCAGGCTCCACCCCTCCGAGGGTCCCAGCCCCCTCCACCAGAGTTCAGCTAAGGCTGCTTTCAGCACCTCCTTAAGCACAAACCTGGGGAGGGTCCCGTGGGCCACGACTGCTCACTTAATAGAGGTTAGAGGCCAGAAAGTCTGCCTTGCTTCCACCATTACTGCTTACCGAGAAACCCTATTACCATTACCAAGGGTGGAAGACTGTGTCCTAAGAGGAAGGAGCCTCTAATGGGGGCTGCCCTGGCCTCGGGAGACACAGGGGATGTGGAGAGAAGCGGAGAGGCTCAGTCCTGGGAAACATACTCCCATCCTGTTTTCCAAGCTGCTGCCCAGGGCTTCCATGAAGTACTACTACTGTTCAAGGCTCAGCGCCCTCAGCTCACATCCCCCAATTCCAGCCCTGCCCCAGGCCCGGCTGGCCTTGGCTCTGGCTAGCAAACCCCCTCCCTCAGAGCTGATCCATGCCCTTTCCTGATTCACTGTGGCCTGCTAGCCACTCCTGAGATGTCCATCTGCCTGAAGCCAGGGGTCAGCTCATACTCATTTGCTTATTTCATTTTCTAACGACCTCCAACTTCTGGATAAAGTGACTCAGGCCCAGCCAATGACTAGGTTCTGCTTGTAGACTTGAACCCGGGCCTGTGGGAGAAGAGGCCAATTTCTACCCTGCATGGCAATGCCAGTGAAACTTGGTGGTCCTTGGGTCTCTGAGGGATATGGCTCTGCTGCTCTGGCAAAAGAGGGGAGGGTTACAGGTCCTACCCACCCCACCCTTTCTTTGTCTCTTCAAGGGTAAAGAGTGGAGACAGGATATGTGAGCCAGACTTTCAGCCAGGGCTGAAATCATCCTACGAAGCTGTGTGACCTTGGACAAGTCCCTTCCCCTCTCTGGGCTGCAAGTGGAGGTGATAATCAACCCCACAGGGTCTTGGCCAAAGACAAGGAGAATCCTTAGGTTAGAGTTGGTGTCCCATATGCTGGGGACTGTGAGGATGGCCACTGCCAGGGAGGGCTTCCCTGGGGGTCTGAGAGCCCCAGGGAAGGGGCCTGAAGGACTGGCTCCTCCTTGACTGACCCCTCCTCCCCCAGAACCAGCTCCATCTTTTCTGGGTTTCTAGGTGACTTGACTGGCCCCTCTGGATGAGTTCTACTTTAAACCTGCTGCTGCTACTGCCTTTGTATTGGGGGGGCTCCCACAGGGGCCCCCAGGCAGGAGCCCCCCCCAGCCAAGCCCTGCGGGAGGGGCTGCAGCCCCCACTCATCCCAGTGCCTTTGCGCCTGCCCCCTCCCTCTTGGAAGAATGATTTCAGGGCACGCACCTGCTGGGGGCCAGGCATCGCCCAGCCCCTCCTCAATTCCCCTTGTTTGAGGACCCGCCAGGCATCTCACCCCTCTGGGCAAATGACCAACTGTCCTCTTCCTCAGTTTTCAGTGGGGAGCCCCGCCGGCACAGGCTCCAGATTTAGTCAGGGGGGTCTGCAGCACAAGAAGGGTGCTGTCCTAGCTCCAGAAGGCCAGGATGCTTGGGTTCTCAAAGGAGTCGGTAGGCGCCCAGCCTCCCGGGCTCAGACGCGGGAGGGGCGCCTGCCGGCGGGAGGCCCATTAGCTGGCTAAGTGCTCCCAGGGAGGGGGACCCGGGCTGCTACAGGAGGGGGTGAAGCGAGGTGAGGGCGGGGGTGCGGTGGGGTGGGAGTGGTTTTTTTTTTTTTTTCCTGCACTCAGCTAAGTGCTGCAGGAGTGGAGTGGGGGCCAGGACGCTGTGCCCCCCACAGGCCCCCAACTCATCATGCCCTCCAGTAGCACCCCATCTCACAGAAACCTTAGAGGGTGGACCCAGTCAGTCTTCAGAACGCCCTCTACACTCAGTTCCTCCAACTGCACCCCCCAAGTCTCCCAGGACTCAAGCCCGGTCCCCTCACCCAGGCAGGTCTATCAGAGCTTCTCTAGAAGGGCGGGGGTCCGGGTATGCCCCTGCCCCGTCCCTCCTCTGACTGCGATCGCCTCCCCGACCGCCAGGGGGAGCCGACACGGGACGGGCGGGGGCGGGGCTGCCGCGGGCCCGCCCCCTCCCCGCGCCCCGCCCGGGCCCCGCCGATTCTCTGGTCTGTCCAGGACAGACTGGCCGGCGGGCGCTGACGCCGCGGGGCCGAAGCGGGCCGTGCGGGACCGCGCGGAGGGAGCAGCGGTGCCGTCGGTCCCCGTCGGGGCTCCGTGGGTCCTCAACCCGCCTCCGGCTTGGCCATGGCGGGTGCGCGGCCGGGCGTCCACGCGCTGCAGCTGGAGCCGCCCACCGTGGTGGAGACCCTGCGGCGCGGGAGTAAGTTCATTAAATGGGACGAGGTAAGCACAGGGGCCCCCTGCTCCTCCCAGATCCGAGGACTCCCTCGCTCGAGCTCGGGCGGAGGCCAGAGACTCCTACCCCGGTCTAGTCTAGCTACGGCGCCCCCCTATTCCAGCCTGGCTGCGCTCCGGAAACTTGAGTCCCCAGTCGTCCCGGTAATGAAGACGTTGTCCCCTAACCCCAGCCCCTCAGCTGCTGATAATTTGTCTTTCCACTCCCTGGCCTGGAGACCTTGAACCCAAATAAATTCTGGTCCCGCCTTTTCACTCACCCTGCCCACCGGTCTAATTCCAGCTCCCCCAACCCTGGCCTGGTCCCCGGACCCCAGCCCAGCCCTGGACTCTCCGACTCGAGGACCCTGGCTCGCGGTCGGGCTCGCTGCACCCATTCTGGGTGGATAGCTCTGGGACTCCGCTGTCCCCAGTGTTCTAGTGGGAGCAGTTTCCATTCATCACTTTTCTGCCCCGTTCTGGCAGGCACCCCTTGACCCTGCTTCTGGATCCCCGCCTAGCTTCCTGCTTAGGTGGGCACACCGAGTCACCCCCTAGTGGAGACTGACCCCACGTTCCTCCATCCCTGGGGGACTTTGGTCTCCACTCCTTAGCATTGGGACTTTGAACCCCAATAAATCTTGCCCCCCGTTTTTGCCTGCCCTTCCCCGGTGCTTCCCAGGTGCCCCGGGCCTCACCTGTGACTCCCGGATCTGGCTTGGCCCCCTTCTCTGTTCTCTGGACCCTCCTCCCCCAGGGCCGCTGCCAGCCTGCCTGAGCGTCCTAGCTCCTTCCCAGTCAGGCCAGAGGCCTGGAAGACTCCACTCCTTTCCTCCTGGGTGGGGCGGGTAGGCGTGGGAGCCGGGGGAGGGCCAGGGGGCGTGGCCTGAGGCCGCAGGTGTGCCGCGGAGGGTGACGGGGCTCGTTTGGGACCAGGGAGACCCCTCCCCCTAGGGCCGACTTGTAGGGAAAAGTTCCTCCTTTTCCTTCTTGTGTGATAAACCCAAATATGGAAATAGGAGCTGGGAAAGGGCCCTGGAGGGTGGGGTGGGGGGTTCCTGACAAGGACTTGGGGCTGGAGAGCTGGGGGACCTGGATGGCCTTAGAAGGCAGAACCCCTGGGAAAGGGGGAAGGGGGAGGTCTAGGAGTGGTATCCAGTGAACTTCTTTCTCCTCACAACACTGGGGAGCACGAGCCCCAGAGCAGGTTTGGGGATCCCAGACAGGGCCTAGGATGGTGTCAGCACAATGAGGTGGGGAGGCCCAAGCATTCTCCAAGTTCCTGGTGTCTGTCCCCTCTGCCCCACCCAGATCAACCTCCAGTCCTTTGTAAGCAAAGCCTGCCGTGGGCGGGGCTGGGGCAATCCCCATTCTCCAGAAGGGGAAACTGAGAGGGACCCACGGTGGGGTTGTGATTGAGGCTGGGGGTCAGGCAGGGGGCCAGCTTCCCGGGTCTTGGGACTCGAAATGCAAACCCTGACTCCTCTCTCTCACACTCTTTTATTTATTTATTTTTTTTTTAAGAGAGGAAGAGAGAGGAGGATGACACGCCTTTATTTATTGAGCTGTTCATTTTGATTTTTTGTGCCAGCCCCAGGTCTTGTGGTCGCACACCAGTGTCTCAGCTAGCCGAGCCTTGGGGGCCCACCCGAGCCCCTTTTCTTGGCCTCGGGACACAATGTGGTCTTCCCAAGCCTCAGTCTCTTCTTTGTAAAATAGGAAGAACAGTAGGGCACCCCACATGGGGTTGGAGGAGACTGAGCCGGCTCCTGTTACTAAGTGCTGGAGCCGCCCTGGCACACGGTAGGAGCTGGCATGTTGATGACACGATCTGCATGTCACCCGACAGTGAGGGGCAGTTTAGAGGTGGCATGAAGGGAGGCGGATTCCTCTCCAGGGGAGGGGGAATTTTTCCCTGTCCCCAGTTGGTCACTCAGGCTCCGGCTGAGTTGCACAGGGTAGCCCTGGGCGTGTGCCAGGGACCCGGCCCTCCTCAGAAAACGGGGCCAGTGCGCCCTTCCCTGACGCAGGGCACTTTGAGGGACAGACTTCACTGTCCCACCCCGCCGGCAGGTGAGTCTCCTTCTGGGGAGACTCTGTGCTCTGTAAGATGGCTTTGGAATCCCGTGGGGTCCAAGGTGAGAGGTGGTGAACTTAGAGACCCACGTAGGGGCGGCTGATTGTCATGGGACCCCAAGGGACACAGGGCTATGGGGGTCAGACTCCGAATGCCTGGCTTTCATCCCATGATTATCCCCAGGGAGTGTGGGGAGGTCCACTTGTGTGGCAGGCCTGTGGGGGAAACCGAGCTGAGCCCCTGGAGGTCGAGGCTGAGGTCGGGGTCGGCTTCCCTGAGGGGGTGGGTCAGGCTCAGATCCCGCAGGTAGAGTCGGAAGGCCATGCTAGCGAAGGGACACGGTGCAAAACCTGGGGTGAGCAGGGTAACCATCTCTGCAATTGTCATCGAGTGAGAGAGGGGAGGCTGGGGGAGGGACAACAAGGTCAGAATATGCGGTGTCCCGGCTGCCGTGCCCTGGAACTCAGCTTTGTCCCCAGGACTGCAGGGAGCCACAGAGGACCTGTGGGCTGGGTGAGGCTTCTCTTGGCTCACGGGCAGAAACTGGAATAGAGGAGCCAATGGGGTTCGGGGAGCAAGTCTGGGCCGCAGCCGCACGCCCTGACCCTGCTCTCCGATCCCCAGGAGGCCTCCAGTCGGAACCTGGTGACCCTGCGTGTGGACTCCAATGGCTTCTTCCTGTACTGGACGGGACCCAACATGGTGAGGCAGGCGCTGGTGCAGCTTACTCAGGCCTAGGCCCGACTCCAGGCCCCGGAACCCCCAAAGCACACCCTCCCTGCGGGTGGGGCCCACTGCTGGCTGACCTCACCCACAGCAACCTGGACAGGAAGTGCCGGGGACGCTGAGGCTGGGGCCATGGCATGGGGGTGGGGGCGCTGCCTGGTCTGGGTGGGGAACTTGGGGGCTCCCAGCTCTCATCCTGGGATGCAGTGATCAGACTCAGCCTGGTTCTGGTTTCCCCAGGAGGTGGACACACTGGACATCAGTTCCATCAGGGACACGCGGACAGGCCGTTACGCCCGGCTGCCCAAGGTGAGTGATGCGCCCAGGACTCAGGATGGGAGTGAGGACAAGGGCCCAGGGACACCCCTTCCTACCCTTGATTCTCTCCACTTAGGACCCCAAGATCCGGGAGGTGCTGGGCTTTGGGGGTCCTGATGCCCGACTGGAGGAAAAGCTGATGACGGTGGTGGCTGGGCCAGACCCAGTGAACACATCGTTCTTGAACTTCATGGCTGTACAAGACGACACAGCCAAGGTGGGCAGGGGCTGAGGGGTGGGCCTGGGGAGCCTCAGCCTCATCAATGAGCACCTGCTGTGTGCTCGGCTGTTCTCTGCCCTTCTAAGCGGTCTGACAAAGTGGTCTTTAAGTACTTTCTATGGATCAGACCGGCTCCAGGTATGGGCTGGGTCTGGACCAGTGCTCCCAACTCGTCACCCCTGTATCCTGACCCCTCAGGTCTGGTCCGAGGAGCTGTTCAAGCTGGCAATGAACATCTTGGCTCAGAACGCCTCCCGGAACACCTTCCTGCTGAAAGCGTGAGCCCTGGCCTGGCCCGGGGGTGGGGTCCTGGGCGGCACCCCTCCGGTGCGACCCTTCCACGGGATAGGGGCCTGGGCGGCGCCCCTCCAGTGCGACCTTTCCACCTGCCTCCGCAGGTACACAAAGCTGAAGCTGCAGGTGAACCAGGATGGACGTATCCCGGTTAAGAAGTGAGCATCCCTTCTCAGAACCTTCTCCTTCCTCTCCCCTGACCTTCTGACCTTTGTCCCCACTGACCCTGATCCCTCCCACTTGCTCAGCATCCTGAAGATGTTTTCAGCAGACAAGAAGCGAGTGGAGACCGCGCTGGAATCCTGTGGCCTCAATTTCAACCGGGTGAGTGGACCGGGGGCAGGTCAGGGGCAGGTCAGGGTCGGGCGTCATGTGTGCGGGGAGTCTGCTTTTCAGGGGCTGCCTGCGCCTGGGTTCTCACCATGCGCTCCTCGGCCCCCAGAGCGAGTCCATCCGGCCTGACGAGTTTTCCTGGGAAATCTTTGAACGGTTTCTGAACAAGTTGTGTCTGCGGCCAGACATCGACAAGATCCTGCTGGAGATGTGAGTGGGGAAGCGGAGCTGCTGGGTCCCGGTGCCCACTCCGCCCCGGGCTCAGAGCTGCCTTCTGTGGAGCTCCGAGGCAGACAGCCGTGCAGAGCCTCATCGGCTGGGGCAGCCTCCATCAGCCCACGTGGGGCCGAGAACCGAGCAGCTCGGGTCTGCTCTTCTATGGTATGAGCTCACTCAGCCACAGCAGGCTGGCCCTGTGATTGGCACAGGCCCTGGCGGCCCAGAGCGGCAGACCAGCACTTGATAGCTTCTAAAGCCCTTGTGAGGCCAATGCCAGGGCTGAGTAGTCAGCACCACAGATGAGAGACGAGGCCCAGAGAAGCAGCTACTTGCCCGCGACCCCACCAGCAGTGCTGGAGGCTGGAGCGGCGCGGGCTGTCCGACTCCCTCGCCCCGGGGCGGGCTGGGCAGGCTGCGCAGTCCGCCTGACCCAGTTTCCTGTCCCCTCTAGTGGCGCCAAGGGCAAGCCGTACCTGACGCTGGAACAGCTCATGGACTTCATCAACCAGAAGCAACGGGACCCCAGACTCAACGAGGTGCTGTACCCACCCCTGCGGCCCTCCCAGGCCCGGCTGCTCATCGAGAAGTACGAGCCCAACCAGCAGTTCCTGGAGCGAGGTGAGTGCAGGGCATGGGCGCCGGTGGAGGCCCCCACGCCCCGCTGATCCCTCCCCACTCCAGACCAGATGTCTATGGAGGGTTTCAGCCGCTACCTGGCCGGGGAGGAGAACGGCATCCTGCCCCTCGAGGCGCTGGATCTGAGCGTGGACATGACGCAGCCGCTGAGCGCCTACTTCATCAACTCCTCGCACAACACCTACCTCACAGGTGCGCCGGCGGGGCCTCCACCCGCGCGCACGCGCACTGCCTCCTTCCTTCTGGGTGGCTGGTGTCGGGGTGCCGGCAGGGAACAGCCAGCCTGCCTGGGGAGCAGGGCTTTCCAGCGTGGGCCCTGGAGCAAAAGTAAGGGGGGCCAAGAGGGAGGCCAGAGCTTGGATTTACCGAGGGGCGCGGGAAGGCTGTTTGGAGGTGTTAAACAGGGGGAGGAGAGGTGACCTGGTACTTTTTTAGAAGGATGATGCCAGGTGCTCCTCAGAGATTGGCTGGGAGGCTGGGCGGCAGGGAGGGGCCGCCCTCTCCAGGTGGGGGGCGGTGGAGGCGGTTCCAGGGCCCTGGTGGTTGGGTGTGGGGGAAGGGAAATGGGCTTTGGGGGTGTGGGGGGTCTCTCCCTCTGTTCAGGCAGGTGGGAATGGGGCAGGTGTGCATCGGAAACAGTGAGCCTGGAAGGAGAACCAAGCCGTCAGCTCACTACTGGATCCCTAGTGTGCCCAGCCTGGGTGGGCACCAGGGCCTGGGCGGTGGGACGTGACCACCGCCTGGGACTTTGGGGGACACAGTGGCGACGGTGAACTGAGGGGTGATCACGCAGGGCCTCCCTGTCCGGCATGTCCCGGCTCACCTCGGGGTGGGGCAGCCAGGCCAGCCGAGTCGCCGTGCTGACAGAGCCTCCCTGCAGCGGGGCAGCTGACGGGGACCTCGTCGGTGGAGATGTACCGGCAGGCGCTGCTGTGGGGCTGCCGCTGCGTGGAGCTGGACGTGTGGAAAGGGCGGCCGCCCGAGGAGGAGCCGTTCATCACCCATGGCTTCACCATGACCACCGAGGTGCCGCTGCGGGACGTGCTGGAGGCCATCGCGGAGACCGCCTTCAAAACCTCGCCCTACCCGGTCATCCTGTCCTTCGAGAACCACGTGGACTCGTGAGTGGGCCCTGACTGGGGACCCCGCGCTGTGCCCTGTGGCCTGAGACACCAAGGACCCCCTGCCCGTGGACCCAGACACCGTGCACGGTGCCTGTGACTTCTGACCCTGGGGCCTCTGGCCTGCGCTGTGGACCTGAGCTCTACTTTGACCTTGGCCCGCAGGGCGAAACAGCAGGCCAAGATGGCTGAGTACTGCCGCTCCATCTTCGGGGAGGCGCTGCTCATCGACCCTCTGGACAAGTATCCGGTACGGGGGCCCAGAGCCTGGCAGGGGCTGGGGGCACCGGCACCCCAGCAGACCCTGACCTGTCTGCGTCCCCCAGCTGGCTGCAGGCGTCCCACTGCCCAGCCCCCAGGACCTGATGGGCCGCGTCCTGGTGAAGAACAAGAAACGGCACCGGCCCAGCACCAGCACCCTCAGCAGCTCTGTGCGCAAGCGGCCACTGGAGCAGAGCAGCTCGGTCCTGAGCGAGAGCTCCGCCATCACTGAGCCGTCCTCACCCCAGCTCGGTAAGGCCCTGACGGATGTTTGATTCGCCCCTGCTCTGCTCTCCCTCCTCACCAAGCCTCTCACTGCTCTGAGCCTCTGACCCTGACCCCAGGGGCTCTGCTCTCAGATGCTCACCCCAGTTGGATTTGGCTCCAACCCGTGCCTGACCCCTTCCCCTCCCCCTCAACCAGGTTATGACTGAATTCTGACCTCTGACCTCTGACCTCAGTGAACCACAGCCCCACACCCTGTCTTCTGCAGGGTCCCCCAGCTCTGACAGCTGCACAGGCCTGAGCAATGGGGAGGAGCCAGGTCTTGAGAAACCCCACCTGGAGCTTTGCAAGTCTCTAGGCGAGGAGGGGTTGCAGCAGGGCCCTGATGCTGATCGTGAGGATGAGGAGGAAGATGAGGAAGAAGAGGAGCAGACAGATCTCAAAAAGCCAACCACAGATGAGGTCAGGCCTGGAGACAGGAAGCAGGAAGGGAGGGAGCCCAGATTCATTTCCCCAGCATTAGCTGAGCAACTACTATGTGCCAGGCACACACTGATGTGGGTCTGGCTGTGGTCAGATATTACCCTTGTCCTTGGGAAGTTTAAAGCATGTGTCTTTTAGAGGACAGGGTTGGGGGCCTTAGGTAAACATGCATGGAAGCAAGTGTGAAATTATGCTTGTGGTATGGGCTGGGGAGGAGTGAGTTGGAGTGCAGAACTAGGGGGAGGAAGGGGAGTCTGATCTGGACAGAGAGATTGGGCAGACAGGTCTGAAGAAGCTCCTGCTTATCATATGCAATGGCCCTGTGGCAGGACTTGAGAGCACAGGATGTGGGGTGGGTACAAGACTGGGAGCAGTGAGGTGTTCTTAGGGTACAGGTGACATAAAGTCAGTCATGAGGTCACGTTTGAGAAGGGCCCAGAGTGGGCAGGAGCAGCTGAGCTCAGCATCATGGGTGTTGAGTTCAAAGTTCTTGAGAACTACCCGAGAGGGGATAGTATGGTGGTGGTGTGACTGGGGATGGGGGAGTTTGGGCTCATCTGCATGTGAGGGTTGGGTGAGGCGTTTCAGCCTCTAAGGGTCAGGGAGGCAGGACGCAGACCAGGAAGGCGAGGTCCAGGACAAGTCAGTAAGGTCCCTAGGGAGAAAGCAGATGGGACCAGGGCCGACAGGCTGGGAGAGTGTGATGGCAGGGGTAGAAAGAGGGTCCTTGCTGAGAGTGTGATGGCAGGGGTAGAAAGAGGGTCAGCCTGGCAGGGACAAGTGAGGGAGTTCCAGCTGATGGCCGGGGGCACTGCTAACCTTGCGTTTGGGGGGCTGCAGGGCACTGCCAGCAGTGAGGTCAATGCTACTGAGGAGATGTCCACGCTCGTCAACTATGTTGAACCTGTCAAGTTCAAGTCCTTTGAGGCTGCTCGAAGTAAGTGGAGTAGGGACAGTGGGGGTGGGAGCACCAGCCCTGCCAGGCCTGATCCCGTCTCCCTCCCCCAGAAAGGAACAAGTGCTTTGAGATGTCATCCTTCGTGGAGACCAAGGCCATGGAGCAGCTGACCAAGAGTCCCATGGAGTTTGTGGAGTATCCTTCACGTTGTGGGGCCCCACAGCCGAGGAGGGGGGACATGCAGAGGCCAGCTCTGATGGTCTGCCGCCTGCGTGGGGTCCTAACCCTCCAGCTCCCCATTTTCCGGTTGGGCAGGCTTGGGAGAGGCCCGCAGTGCTAGGCTGAGAAGAGGGTGCTGCAGAGACAGCTCTTGACAAGGCTGGAGGACAGGCCCGGAGCTGGCTGGGCGGGAGGCAGCACTGTTTGCTCTGTGGCCCCTGACTGCCAACCTCAGATACAATAAGCAGCAGCTCAGCCGCATCTACCCCAAGGGCACCCGCGTGGACTCGTCCAACTACATGCCCCAGCTCTTCTGGAACGTGGGCTGCCAGCTTGTTGCCCTCAACTTCCAGACCCTGGGTGAGCCCTGGCCCCCAGCCTGACCCACAACCCTGCTTATCTTGTTGGAACGGACCCCTGACTCCATCTGAGCTCAGATCGCCCCTCCAGACCTTGGCCCACCCTAGACCCTCCCCATGTCTGATCTTTCCCAAGTCTGGTCCCCGGATGCCATCTGGTCCACCTCCATATCTGGGACTCCTCCCTCTGTCCCTAATGACCCCTGGTGGCCCGCTGCATGGCACAGCCCTGCCTGACTGCTGACCCTACGCTGCCTGTGCCTCCCGGGGCTGTGTCTCCCCCAGACGTGGCGATGCAGCTCAACGCGGGCGTGTTTGAGTACAACGGACGCAGCGGCTACCTGCTGAAGCCTGAGTTCATGCGGCGGCCAGACAAGTCCTTCGACCCCTTCACTGAGGTCATCGTGGATGGCATCGTGGCCAATGCCTTGAGGGTCAAGGTGGGGCCAGGGAAGGCTGGGCGGGGTGGCCTGGGGGCGCCTGCACATGCCTCACTCTCCCTGCCCCCAGGTGATCTCGGGGCAGTTCCTGTCCGACAGGAAGGTGGGCATCTACGTGGAGGTGGACGTGTTCGGCCTGCCGGTTGACACGCGACGCAAGTACCGCACGCGGACCTCCCAAGGCAACTCCTTCAACCCCGTGTGGGAGGAGGAGCCCTTCGACTTCCCCAAGGTGTGCCTGACGCGCCCCAGCCTGTGCTCTCCTGGGGGCGGTCCGGATCGGAAGCGGGGTGCGAACGCTCTCAAGGCTGGGCCTGTCCTGCAGGTCCCCACTAGGTCCTGCATGTCCCAGGGTCAGGCCAGGGCCCCTGTCCTCCGTAGGGCGAGAGAAGAGGATGGGAGGCGCGGTCACAGGAGGTGTCAGAGCCCCCAGAGGAGTGGACGCACGGCTCCCCAGAAAGGACTTGCCCGGGATCTCTGCCCCCAGCTGGGCTGGGGGGTGGCTCACTCTGCAGTGTCTGGGCTGGCGACGACCACACTGTCCACCACAGCAGTGTCTGTGGGGTCTGCCTGCCCACCCGAGCCCAGGGCTGTGATGGCCGCTGGCCGTCTGTCTGACCAGGGCACGGGGGTCCAGGCCTGCTGCCAGCGGGGTGGCGGTGGTGTCCGACGGTTGGTCAGTTGCTGGGTCAGCTTGCCCAGGTGTCCACTCGTGTTGGCCCCGGTGGCTGAGGCCGGCTCGGGCTCAGCTCCTCGGGGTCCCCAGGTGGTGCTGCCCACGCTGGCCTCGCTCCGCATCGCAGCCTTCGAGGAGGGCGGCAGGTTCGTGGGGCATCGGATCCTGCCCGTGTCCGCCATCCGCTCAGGTGAGGCCGTGTGGGCTCTGGGCCGTGGGGGACCGTGCAGGGCCCTGGCAGGGCCCAACCGGCCTGCCCTCCACCCGCCAGGGTACCACTACGTCTGCCTGCGGAACGAGGCCAACCAGCCCCTGTGCCTGCCCGCACTGCTCATCTACACAGAGGCCTCCGATTACATCCCTGACGACCACCAGGGTGAGCGGGGCAGGCCGGCCAGCGGCTGCGTCAGTGATGTGCAGGTCTGGGCGGGGGACCCTGGGGGTGCGGTCCCCAGAACTTCGTCCTCTGCCCCCATCCAGACTATGCGGAGGCCCTGATTAACCCCATTAAGCACGTCAGCCTGATGGACCAGAGGGCCGAGCAGCTGGCTGCCCTCATCGGCGAGGGCGAGGTGAGCCGGGCCAGTTGGGGCAGGCAGATGCTGGGGACGCTGGTGGTCGGCGGGCAGGGGTGGTGGTGAGGGCTGACCCCTGGGAGGGTGCCCTGCTGGTGGGCTGTCTCCTCTCGCCAGCCAGCAGTTCCCTGCCCTCCTGCAAACTCCAACTGGGCGCGTGTCTCCATGCCCGCCCCTCTGCCTGACAGTCTGTTCCCCTTTCTGAATTCTTCCTTCACCCAAACCCAAAAATAAAGCCAAGTGAGTGCTGAGCCCCAGCTCTCTGCAAGGCTGGGTGTGAGCACTTTCACCCTCTGGCTCCTAGGATCCTCCTGACCACCTCCAGCAGTTTGGGACAGCCACCCCAGCGTAGGTTGAGATGGGGGACACAGGCTGTATGTCAAAGTGGCCTGGCCTGAGCCTCCAGCCCCCGACTCTGCCTCCAGTGCTGGTCTCCCCCGTGCGGCTCAGTAGGCTGTGCGGCCCTGGGTTCCTCTGCACATTTCAGGAGATGGCAGCTACCCCTCTTACAAGCGAGGTCTTTAGTTCAGCTCTGAGATGCCTCCAGCTGCAAATCGGGTCCCCGCGGTTTGAGGGTTCTACCGCTTCACCAGGGCAGCTGGAAGCCACAGATTCTTTTCCAACATGGGGTGCTGGGGACAGGCCATGAGGAGGGTTCAGGAGCCAGCTCCCCGCAATGTCAGACCCAGCCCCCCCTGACTGCAGGCGGGCAGGCGGCTGCCCGGAGCTCTTCGCGGAGAGGCTAGAGCCCCCTCCACAGTCACTTCCTCTGATTTAATCAGGAGCTAAGCAACGAGGAAGATGAGCAGCTGTGGGCAAGGGTGGAGAGGGACTGGGAGAGAGGAGGAAACTTGGGGCTGAGCCAGGCTTTCCAGAACAATGTGGAAGTTTGTGAGCACGTGCAGTGGGGCCTGGCGCCCTAGAGATGTGACCTCCCGTTATCCCCACATCCGTGTGGAAAGGGGGCCGAGAAAAGCGTCTTTCACTCTCATTTCTCATGTCCTTTCTCATGTACGTCCCCACGGTATTATTGAGTTTGTGGCCGAGGAAGGTGGAGGGGTATTGGGGAGCCCCAGAGGCCAGTCAGGGACTCGAGGGGCTGGAGACAACAGCGTTTCTGCAAAGAGCATTCTGCTTGCCCCTCACAGGCTCAAGCCAGCCCTGAGACCTACCAGGAGACCCAGATTCAGCAGCTGGGAGCCCAGCTGTCCCTAAATCCCACACCCAGCCCACTGGAGGCCTCCCCACGCTGGCCCTCAGGCCCTGCCACCTCCCCCACCAGCCCCTCTCTCAGCAGCCCAGGTAAGGGGCCCCTTGGCTGGGTGGGCTGAGGAGTAGCCCTGTTCTCTCCTAGCTTCTCACAGTCCTGCCTCTGCTCCAGGGCAGCGGGATGATCTCATTGCCAGCATCCTCTCAGGTAGGGCTGGGGCCGCCCCGGGGGCGGGATTGCCCCTGCAAGGTCACCCTGCCTCGCCACCCCCCCCCCACCACACAGCCTTTGCTCTGCTGCTCGCAGACATGGCCCCGACCCCTCTGGACGAGCTCCGAGGCCACAAGGCGCTGCTGAAGCTGCGCAGCCGGCAGGAGCGAGACCTGCGGGAGCTGCTCAAGAAGCACCAGCGGAAGGCTGTTGCGTTGACTCGCCGATTGCTCGCAGGCCTGGCCCAGGCCCGGGCAGAGCAGAGGTGCCGGCACCGGACAGGTGTCCTGTGAGTGTCTAGTCTGCATCTGGGCAAGTGTGCGCGTGCACTGATAGGAGTGTTTGGGCACGGGATTTCCACACTGCTGCTCTTTGATCCTCAGGGCGGAGGGTGTGGTACCAGGAAGAGAAAGGAGGCTCCCACGTGGGGTCCCACCCTCTTTCTGCAGGAAACAGGGCCTCTCTTCAAGTCCCCACGAGTCACGTGTATTCTGAGACTTGCCTAAACACGCTCCCATCATTAGGGTGGAGCTAAGGGCCCCTCATTAGCATAGCAGGCCGGTCCCTCTGGTTGGTGTCTGTCCTTGCCTGCAAATAGGCCCTGTCCACTTGGTCCACCCACCGGTCACCAGAGGGGTTTTTCCCCACAGAGGGGGCGAGGAGGAGGTGGCCGCGGAAGAGGTGAAGTCGTATCAGGAGTTCCAGAAGAGACAGGTGCAGAGTCTGCTGGAGCTGAGGGAGGCCCAGGCGGACGCAGAGGCAGATCGGAGGCTGGAGCACCTAAAACAGGTCCGGGGGTCTGGGTGATGAGAGAGTCTGTTGGACAGAGCTGTCAGCAGCCTGTGTCACCTGCTGGCTGTCTGTCCACAGGCTCGGCTGCGGCTCGGGGAGATAGTTCTGGATGCACACACAACTCAGCTCAAGCGGCTGAAGGAGACGAACGAGAGGTGCCGTGTGGACTGGCCGGGGGGCTCCCCGGAGGACTGCCCCCAGTCCCACCACTGACCCTTCCTCCTCCCCCGCGGACCCCTCCAGGGAGAAGAAGGAACTGCAGAAGATCCTGGACAGGAAGCGCCATAACAGTATCTCAGAGGCCAAGACGAGGGAGAAACACAAGAAGGAGGTGTAAGGACTTCGGGGCCGGCAGCCATTTAGGGGCAGGGTAGGCAGGGCTGGCTGGCTGGACACTGAACACTCCTGCCTGGCTCTCGTGCAGGGAACTGACAGAGATTAACCGTCGGCACATCACCGAGTCAGTCAACTCCATCCGCCGGGTGAGTCAGGTCCAGGAGCCACCCCTCTTCCTTCAGTCATTGATGCTGTCTCTTCCATTGCTGGCCTGGTGCTCCCTGACTGTAGAGTCGTTTCTAGGGTCTTTTCTTCTGGGCCCCTCAGCCCTCTGCACCCACATCCTCCCCAATGCCAGCTGTGCAGCAGGACCTTCGCAGTCACTGATTGTGACTGTAGGGTCATCTCAGAACCCTGACCGCACAATCCTGCGAGCAGGTGCCTGCCTCACCTCTCTGCCTAGCCGGAGCCCCCCTAGAGACCCTGGCTGAGCCCCTGCCCCTCCCCGCAGCTAGAGGAGGCCCAGAAGCAGCGGCATGAACGCCTTGTGGCTGGGCAGCAGCAGATCCTACAGCAGCTGGCAGAGGAGGAGCCCAAGGTGAGCCTTGGCCCCGATGGGCAGGCGGGCAGCGCTGGCAGGCAGACTGGGTGACCTGGCCCGTGATACTTTTCCTCCTTCTACAGATGCTGGACCAGCTGACCCAGGAGTGTCAGGAGCAGCGGGCGAGGCTACCTCAGGAGATCCGCCGGATCCTGCTGGGCGAGACGCCGGACGGGCTGGGGGACGGGCCTCTGGTGGCTTGTGCCAGCAACGGTCACGCGCCTGGGAGCAGCGGGCACCTATCTGGCGCAGACTCGGAGAACCAAGAGGAGAATACAAAGCTCTGAACTAGCTGAGCAAGAGGTGGCCAGGTTGGGCACGGGGAGGAGGCTAGCACACTAATACTTTTTTTGTTTTAAACTTCTTATCTTTAGAAATTTTATTTTTTTAAACGGGGACAAGTACCCCACCTTACCTCCCTTCCTACCCCCTCCTGGGACCCATGAGCCCCAGGCCCCTCAGTCCTAGGGAAGCTGCTGGGTCGCCTAGGTCGGGGGCTCACCCCGCAACACCCACACCCCGGAGTGGGAGTCGTCTCCCTCACTTCCCCAGGGAACACTGGTAAATACTTTGAACTCTGGGAAGTAGGGGGTCACCTTTTTCTATTCTTTGGAAAATTTTTTTTTACGTGAATAAAAATGGATTTCAGGGACCCTGTGTGCAGAGTGGTTTGGGTGAGGCAGTGCTGGAGAAGACTCTCTGCCACTTCTTCTGGGGCCTCAGTTTCTTATTCTATAAAATGGGCTTGTGGGCAGTGTGGTGTTGAGATCAGGCCCCCAGTGAAGTGTTGCTGAGTTTGAATGTTGAGACTCCCTTGCCTGGGGCCTGCAAACCTCAAGGAACTTCCTCGAACTCAGTGGCCTCCTGCCCTCTCCCCTGGGCGGGCTGGGGGCCTGTATCCCATTGCCCCGTTACTTTTTCCTCCTGGGCTCTTCTTGCACCCCCTTCAGAGAGGCTCAGGCCTCAGCCTCAGGAAGCCTCCCCTGCCCCCCTTCCTGTTGCCTGATATGACCCAAGAGCCCGGCGTCTTCCGCCCAGGCTGCTCTAGGCCCCACACAGGCAGTTGGCTCTGTATCAGGAGAGGGACTGAGGGGGCTGGAGCTGGGCCGGTCACAATCTGCCCAACTTTCGTGCCCTGGCTCTCCAGGGGAAGGTGGATGAGCCTTGCAGAGACCCTTGGGAGAAGGGAAGCTGACAGTCACGGCTGCTCCCTGGGGCTGGGAGACCCAGCATCCCTCTCATCTCACTGTGAGGGAGGTGTTATTCCTGTTTTACAGATGAAGAAACTGAGGCCCAGAGCAGAAGTCAAGACGTCCTGACCTGGAGGCAGGGTGGGCCTGCACTCTGGCCGACTTTCATCACAGCCTGGAGGACCTGCCCCGTGCTCCTGCTCCTGCCCAGTCGGCAAGGAGTGGCAGAGACCAGCAGTGAGGGTGCGGCTGGCACTTCTTCAAGGCCTCTCCCAGCTTCCTGGCGCTTCCTGGGCTGACCGCCTCCCTCCTCCAGAGGAAGAGCTTCTTATCTTGAGTTTATCTCCTGCCAATTAAGTGTTTTCTTTCTTGTTTCTGCTGCAGCCTCAGGCAAACAGAAACGGGGTTTCCAGAGTAGGGCCTTCACTGGGCTGAGGACTCAGACCTGGGCCCTGCTGCCTTAGGATCAATACCACTGCCTAGGCCTTCCCTGTTCCTGAGGTCAGACCTCGTCCTGTCCCCTAATTTGCCCACTTGATTCTGTGTCTGGATACCTCAGCAGCCGACTCCTATTTTCCTGGCTCCTAGACTCCACTTACAGAAACACTACATGTCAGTCTGAGTCCTCAAAGACCAGGCTACACTCCAAATTCAAATGACATTTGTGTCCCCCAGAAGCTTGGCCACGGCTGCTCCCCAAAATCTACTAGTCCAGCTCAACTTGCCTCTCCCTGAAGCCTCCCAGACTTCCCCCTGCCGGAGAGGCAGCCTTCGCCTGGGTCCGGGTCCCTCCTAGCACTCAGCTGGCTGCAACGAGTCTGGAAGAGGGGCTCTCCCCTCGTCCAGCAGTTTCCGATGGCAGGGACTGTGGCGCAATTCATCTCTGTATTCTCAGTACAAAGCACTGGCTGGTCTGTAGGGGGCGCCAATAAATCTTTCTGGAATTGAGCTCTGCTCCCAGGGCCGGTGAAGCTTCGCCCGTTTCTCAGTGACCGCTCTGCTCGCAGCCCTCGGCCGAGCCTCCCGCCGCCCCCTCCCCCGCCCTGCACGTCCTGCCAGTTCCCTGAGCAACGCTGGCCCCAAGCCGGCCACACAGTAGCAGCTCGAAAGGACTGACCCACATAGGAGGGACGGCGGCACGGCTTGCGGAGCGCGGACTCCAGCAGCCAACGGGGCTGAGGTTCCCAGTGACCACATTAGAGATGCGGGCGGGCAGGTCTCCGGGGCCGGCAGCCCTGCCCCGCTCGCCGCTGCGCCCCCTTCCCGGTCTCCTGTGCCAGGACAAATCGTGCGAAGTGTGCCTCCGTTTCCCTTCTGTGGAAAACGGGGGCATCTTGACAACTCGTCCCCCCGCGTCGCGGAGCCCCTAGCGACGGACGGAGAGACTCGGGGGCAAAGACGCGGGCTTTATTCGCTCCCTGGATCGCGAGCGCCGCCCGCGGCGTGACGAGGAAAGAGGTTTCCAGCGAAGTTAGGGTTTCGTCGGCTCGCATTTTGGCGCAGGCGCCTGGGGCAGCCCTGCGCCGCGGCGGGGTCACGGGCCACTTCCGGTGGCAGGGGGCGGAAGTTCCGGGAAAATTCCGGTGGGACCGGACCTGCTGTGGTCCTAGCACATGCCGGAAGGGAGTCGGGCTCTGGGTCAAGCCACCTTCTTCGGTGAGGGAGAAAACTGGTCCTCTTCGCGGGGCGCAGGACACTTCCGCCCGCACCCGAGAGGCCGCGGCGGACGTGGGCGGAGCTCCGGGCGGTGGGCGGAGCTCCGGGAGGTGGGGCGGCCGGTCACTGGGAGGGGGCGGAGCCTCCTCTCCCCAAGTTCCGATCCCACCAGGCCTGGAAAATGCGCGTCCAGCTGGGACTTTGCCGCAATTGCGTCGCGGTGCCCGCGCTCTTCGGACGAGGAAGTCCCTTCGGGTCGGAGGAGAAAAGGGTTCGATGAGTAAGTGTATCTTGGCAGTCCGTGTCAGGTCCCTCGACTGCCGGGTCCCTTCCCTAGAGGCGACCTCGGAGATGACAGTAGCTGCCCGCGCGCCCTGGACCGTGGGGTCCGCTGACCTCGAGACCGCTTGGGCCCCTCGAGATGGGACTGGTTGGAACCTAGACGCTCAGCGCCGCGGGCGGGGAGAGTACGCCTCGGACCCTGCATGTTGGCGCCAGAGCCGGACATCTAGCACCAGGAAGACTGGGCCGCGAGCCAAGAATTAAAGAAGGGGTTCCGAGGTTGCGAACAAAGAACCTGGATACCCAGAAGGGGCCAGCACAGACTAGCATGCCCGGCGCCCCAAGGTGTCGGGCACCCTGGGAGCTGTGGCCTTCTGGAGCGGATCTGACCCCGCAAGCCCTGGGGAAAGGGCGGGTCGGTGGGAGGGCAGGGGTCCTGTGCAGGTCCCCGCCCGTGCGTCGCCCGCTCACCTTGAAAGACCCCTGGAACTCATCGCTCATCCTCCGCAGCTCCCGGCCATAGCGCTGTGCCGCCCAGAGGTTGGGGGGCGCCGAGCGCGAGCGGCCCCGGAAAGGGCTATGCTCTTCCTCCTCAGTCCCTTCATCCTCCTGGGTGGGGTACGAGCTGTGGCGACTCCGGGTCTCCACAGCCCCAGCACCTGCAGAGAGGGCCAGGGGATACGGGGTGACATGACTCCCCACTTCCGTGCCCCCAGCCCTGCCCTCCCACAGAATTAGCTCTGCCACCCGCTGCTGTGTGCATACCACAGCCCCCACCACTCAGTGTTCTCTTGTAAATCTAGTGGAGCGGATGGGGCTCCTGAAGATTCTAATGAACGTCTCACTAATCCCACAATTCTTAACTGAGCCCCAACAACGGACAGGATCCTTAGGATCCTTTTGGATAAAATGACCTTCCTCTGGGCTGGGCACAGAAGAAGAGCATAAGAAAAAATTATAAAGTTATTCATGCAAGACCAGCGGCCTCCCAGCAAAGTCCTGGGTTGCCCCCCATCACCTGCAGGGGAGAAAACCGAATTCTTGGGCGAGGAGGCAGCCGCCAGGGCCAGGCAGGGCTGAACTCACTTTGCAGGAGAACTGCTGGGGTCCATTCACTTAACTGCTGTGGCCTACAAGACACTCTGGCCCCAGAAAAAGATGTCTGCCTACACCTCCCACAGCACCTGCTTTGGGGGAAATGTCCAGAAGTCTCTTGTCTTTTTAGGGTAATAATAGGGCTTGTTGTATGCTAAACTCTGGGCATTACCTCATTATCCTGTGAAGTGAGGTCTAACACTTTCCATTTTACAGATGAAAAGACAGGCTTGGAGAGGTTAAGACTTGCCCAGGGCCAGCAGCTGTGAAGCTCTGAGGCTGGAAACCCTGAGAGATTGGCTGGACTTGAGTCCAGTGACAGTCATTGAGCTTTAGCCCCTCCCTGACCACCACGCTCCACTCTCAGCCTGTGTCCTCTCCTTTGTGTGGGGATAACCTGGCCCTTACTCCCAGTGACGGTGTAAAGGTCACTTAAAATTAAAAAGTGCTTTGTGAGCTGAAGGTGCACCACGAGTCATCATGGAAGAGGCACCCCTGCTGGCTGGAGTTTGACCTGTGTGCTGTGAAATCCCCACCCAGACCCAGACCAGTAAAGACCGAGACTCGTGCCCAGGAGCAAAAACTCCCAGCTCAGTAAGGACGAGAAGGCAGGCATGGAGAGCGACCGATACCGTGGCGAGGCTGGTCGGTCAGGCAGATTTTTTGGAGGAAGGATTGGAGATTGGGATACTGATCTTGGCTCCCCCCACCCACTCCCCGTTCCCGCCAAGCACCTTCTGCAGAGTCCTGTGCACCAGCTCCAGGGACTGCAGCGTCTCCAGGAGTCCTGGCTCCAGATACAAGGTGGCAAGGTGGAGAGAGCCAAGAAGGAAAGAGACAGCTAGACCCAGAAAGATCTAGGTGGTGTGGTCAGAGCGCCTGGCCTGCTCTGAGCTTCCAAGCCCAGGCTGGAGGTCAGGTGGAGATGCCAGAAAGCCTTTAAGGAGTGAGGGGGCAGCTACATCAGGAGATAGAATTGGGAGTCACAGCTGGAGGCACCAGGAATAGAAAGCCCCCTGACAGGAGAAGGCACACCCCAGTAGCTACGTGGGTGCCACCTCCATACGCTCCTACTTTGTGACCTTGGGGCTTTAGTGTCTTCCTCTGAGAAATGGGGGGCAGTTCCCGTCTCCTAGGACCACCAGGAGACAGAAAAAAACCCTGTTCTGCCCCTTTCAATCCCAAAGCTTCCCAGCTCCCAGTGAGACAAGTGCCAGTCTCCCTATTTACAGAGGAGATGGAAAGGTTCAGAATGTGCCTGAAGTCACACACCATGCCCAGCCACTTCAGCTCAGTTTTAGTCTCCTTACTAGTCCTAAGAACCCACACAAGTGGCGTGCCCTGGTGGAGCAGTGGTTAGGTTCGCCACTTCCAGCCGAGTGCAGTTCAATCCCAAGGACCAGAGTTCTTTTGGGGGGGGGGGGGGGAAGACCAATGTAGACAACTAAATAAAATAAATAAATGCTTCTTCCTCTCCCTGTCTGCCTGTCTACTTGTCTTCTTTCCTGCCTGTACCTTTCCTTTAAAAAAAAAAAGTCAAAGAAAAGAACCCATACAACCACTGCGCTTGGCAGACACAAGGCCCCGGAGGTGGAGGAGCATGGCTGGCAGGCAGGCACTGGTGCAGGCACTGCACCCTCACCCATGATCGGGAACAGGCGGAAGAACGCTCCCCGGTCTGGATGGACACACTTCAATGCAGTCACTCGTGTCCCCACTACACCGGTTGAGGTAAGTTACTGGCTGTCCCCATTATACAGAAGAGACTACTAAGGCGCCCAGTG
Organism: Solenodon paradoxus; assembly: GCA_004363575.1. Lineage (NCBI taxonomy): Eukaryota > Metazoa > Chordata > Mammalia > Eulipotyphla > Solenodontidae > Solenodon > Solenodon paradoxus. Next base: position 44,712 of record RJWH01006860.1, read on the forward strand.
TGTAACTAACTTGCCCAAGGTCACACAGCTAGTAGGTGATGGGGCATGTGTGTGTGTTAATGCACCAGCCGTCCTGGGGGCCCAGGCTGGGGAAGGCACCTCAGGGTCTTCTAGTGCCAGCTCTACTGGGTGCCTGTCTTCTGGGTGGGAGTGTCACCAAAGCAGTGTCCGGTTTACAGAAGAGACCTGAGGGATTTTCTGCTGCTCCCAGTCGGAAGGAGACCTGCCAGCCCTCAATCAGCTCTCATCACTACACGCCCCTGGGCAGGGCAGGGCAGGGCAGAGGCCTCTCCCTCTCTCAGGGGAAGGCAGGGGGAGGGTGTCCAGGCCAGCCCACTCAGCCATCCTCCCTGAGGGGTTGGTAGGGAGTGGGGGGGTCCTGGAATTGGAAGTGCCCCAGCAAAGCTTTCATTTCTTTACCCATGGACTTCTGGGTAAGTGGGTGGGTTGGGACAAGTCCAAGTTCATGGAGCATGATACAGCGGCCCCACCCTGGACAGGCAGCTTGTCAGCTTCCAGCACCCACGGGCCCCAGCCTGGACCCCCTGTGTGCCCTAAAGCCACGTGGGGTACAAAAGACCCTTACTAACCTGCTAAGAACATACGCCCTGTCTAGCTTAGCACTAATGACATCAGAAAACACTAATTCTAAACAAAAGAAAGTAACCCCTAAGCAAGGGGCTGGCAAATGGTTTCTAGAAAAGACCGGACTTGCTCATTGGGGTACTGCAGGCCACACAGTCTCCGTCACAAGGACTCAGCATGGTGGTCAAGCTGGAAAGAAACCACACATGGCATGTAGGTGACCGCACTGCTGTAACCCACAAAGCGGGAAACACTGCAGTTCATTTCACCTGATTTTCACGTGTTATGAAATAATGTGCTGCTTTGGATTTTGTCAGCTATTGCAAGACGTAAAAGGAGGCACACCCTGGGCAGCACTCCAAAGGACACAGGCCACGTACCCCTGGGTTCAAGCCCTGGGACCAGGAGGGAAAGAATCAGTGTAAACAACTAAATGAAAATTTTTAAAAGTATTTCTTCCTCCTCTCTTCCTGTCTGCCTATATGCCTTTCCCTAAACGAAAAAAAAAAGTATTTCTTAGTTCATGGTTTGTACAAAATAAGAGGGATTTAGCCTGTAGCTGTGGTTTGCAAAACCCTGCTTTAAATCCAACTATGTCCATTATCTGTCTAAAACCTTCAAAGGCTCCCACTGGCTGTAAGATCAAGTCCAGACTCCTTGATGTGGCCTTCACGGCCCCGGCATTCCGGTTTTAGCATACATGTCCCTCGCCCACCATCAGGGGACTGGTTGTCTATGCTTCTGTCCCAGCTGAATGAAGACCAACCCCAGGCTGGCTCAGAGCCTGAGCAACTCCTACTAACAACAGTAACATCGAGGGCAGTAACAGTAACAGCAAATACTCCTCCATGCTGGACACTTTCTAAGCACTTTGTCATATGAACTCAACAGATCTTCACATAACCCTGGAGGTAGGACTGGTTCTATCACCCTCAGAGATAAGAAGACCTAGGCAGGAGCACCTGGCGGCTCAGGTATTGCAGCTGCAATGGTGTGGTCCATATAAAGCCCAAGAACTTAGGTTTGTGACCCATGGCTGAGGGCAACAACCAAAAATGAACAACAAAATAATATGCTTTTGCATCTTCTCTCAAAGAGAAAAAAGAAAACTAAAGCAGACCTGCTAGCAAGATTTGAGCCAGGTCTGAAACCAGCAGACCGGCCCAGAGCCTCGCACTGGGCTGCCTCACCCCGGGGGAGTCCCTTCTTCCTTCTGCCACCCACAGGCCACCCACCTCACCACACCCTGCCTGTGGGGCTGTGTGCTCATGTCTACAGCAAACATGAAGAGTAAAGGGACCCTGCCATCTGGTGTGGCACTTTTCGATCTTTTATGGAAACACCGCTTGCTTTTTGGTATTAAAAACCAATTTAAAGGGTGCGCCCTGGTGACCTAGCGTCTGGTATACCTGGGAGCAGTCCCACATACCTCTCAAGGTCCTGGGCTCAAGATCTGGGACCATGGGGAACAACCAATGTGAAGAACTAAATGAAAAATAAATAACGTTCTTCCTCCTCTCTCTTCCTGCCTGCCTGCTCACCTTCATTCCTGCCTGTACCTTTCCTTTAAATAAAAAATATTTTTTAAAGTAAGTAAGGTGTGCTGTGCTGGCTAGCGGTTTAGTCCACCGCAGCGTAGTCCACATACATTCCCAAGGTCCCACTTCAAGACCCAGAGAAATAACCAAATAAATAAAATGCTCTTCCCCCTCTTTCTTCCCGCCTGCCTGCAGCTATCCTTAAAACAAAAACAAAAAGACTGCACCCAGCTGGTGCAGTCACTAGATCAATCACCTCTTAAGGACAAAGAGCAAGACACATACCCCAGGGTCAGTCTCAGGCCCAGAGGGAAAACAACCAGTGTAAACAAGTAAATGAAAATATAGTGCTTCTTCCTTTTCTCTGCTTGCCTACTACTGCCTTTCTTCCAGCCCGTTATCTTTCCTTTAAGAATAAATAAATAAATGAAAATTAAAAAACAAACAAGAGGCATGCCCTAGAGGAGAAACTGTTGGGTCAGCCACCTCCAGCCTAGCACAGTCCAAGCTGACCCAGGAGCAGGAGCAACAACCAAGATGAACAACTACACAAAATAAATAAATGTTTCTTCCTCCTCTCCCTGCCTGCCTGCCCTACTGGCCTCCATTCCTGCCTGTACCTTTCCTTTAAGAAAAAGAAAAAAGAAAAGAAAGGTGCCCTTGGTGGCTGGGGTGTTAGGTCAGCTGGCATAGTCCTCACAAAGCCCAAAGACCCAAATTCATGACCCAGGATGGAGGAGTGCAGAGTGGGGGGGACAAGGAAAACCAACAGCTAACTTACTAAATAAAATGCTTCTCCCTCCTCTCTGCCTGCCTGCCTCCCTTAGTGCCTGCCTGTTACCTCCATCCCTCCACAGTGGCTGCTTTCTGTCTGACTGCAGCCCCCCGCAGTGCTGTCCGGAGCTGGGGTCCCCTGGGCTCCTGCTTGCTGCTGCACACCACTCTCATTCCCACCTCCTCAGACCCGGCAGCTCGGATGAGCAGCAGCCCTCCTCACTGGTGCTGGAGGCCCACGTGGTCGTCGTTCATTCCAGGCCCCTTCCCATTCCAGGGGCCTGACCGAGACCTCGCCACCATCAGTAACGTCATCCACCATCCCACCATCACTTCCATGGTTCCAGGTCTCTAATGATGCTGGGACTCCTGGGGGTGTCCTCTTCTCACTGCTTGCCGGCTTACCCCCACGCCAACAATTCCCTTCCTTGCACACACCCTCAAGCCCCCGCAGGACTCCCCCATCTCGCCAGCGGAAACAAGCAGTGCTCCACTTA